>SJOL01004021.1:250524-266661 GCA_004794785.1 Opisthorchis felineus | reverse complement strand
CAGATTTCGTAATTGTCATTTCTTTGGTGATTTCTTTCTTTCCTGCTGGTTTTTATAGAATGCATGTATGTCCCATGGTGCTAATGTTCCCGATCACTATATCCCTCGTTAATTGTGGCCATCTGTGTGATATGCTCTAAGTAAACTCGGAGAGGCTCTCAGGTTAACGCGTCGCCTAACGCTGAATATGCTGTTGACCGCGTCCTCGTATTTTTGGTTTTTTCCAACAGATGGCTTCCAAGTTGAATGTTTAAAAAACTACATCTTTTAGAATATCATTTGTAGGTTCGAGGTGTCGTTTCGGGAGTCGTTGAAGGCCGGCGTAGAATGCAGTGTATAATCTTGTAGACCAACCTTACTTTAACATTTTCCCGTTTTGTTTCCCTTAACGAATTAGCCGGCAGAATGCATGCTGATAACTATGCTTCACCGCATTCGGCCGAACATGGCGCCAACAAAAGTTTGAATAACTATTTCCAATCGGCCATTCTTTGACATTTGAAGTCATTTAAACCTTCTTGGACCTGAGATACCCACGGCTGCGCTACCTGCATAACTGATCGACCGAGCGGTATCGAGGGAAATGGTTTATGGTATCCACAATCACGGATCTTTTAATGAGTAGGGGCTTATTGTTCCCCATCAAATCAGAATGGTAACTGATTACGATGCACCGACCACACAGGTAACGGGATAGTGATGGTCATCTCTTCGGATGGTCTCTGGTTAAAAAACTTAATGGTGCTTCTGGAAAGGGATCGGTTTTCGTCCTCCCTTTGAACCAGCACTATCCTACAATTTTGCCAGTGACATAGACTCATTTTGATACGCGGAAATGCACTTCCCGGCCAATTTTGCCCAGAAGCGCTGCTGTTCATTATAGAGCGAAGTTATAGTTAATCAGGGGGGCGTTTTTTAATGCAGGACCAACGTCGCCAATTGTGAGAAGAGAAACGCAGCGGACAAATCAGAAATCATAATGTGCTCTTCGGGTAATTAATCGGGCGTTTTGGTTTTTCTGCCGACTAAACTTTCACTATTCGACATTTGTTAGTGTAGACTGGATAGTCTTTTATTTGGAATATCACCCTGGAAATGGCGTTTGCTCACGTCTGCTGCAGCAGTCACCAGCTTGAGAATGTTCATTTCAATATTTGAGTGATTTGGAATGATTGGTCATATTTTGACGTCCATCACACCTCTGTCACTCACTCACTGGTGGCATTTCTTGTTGTTTTATGAAACTGACAGCGAAGAATTTTGTTTACGGTAAGCCTTTCAATACTGATGGACGTTTCGTTCATAAACCAGGGCTTTGATATTTTTGCTATTGGCCATGAGTTTAAAGTTGTCTAACTAGATATGAATTTTGCACTAACCAATGAAAGCAGAAAATAAAAATAACTGGCCTATTCTATGGAAAATTTCTTGGATGACTTGGAGTCAGCCAAAGTGAGATATATGTTGATTAGGTAGAACCTCATTGCTTTGACTCTCACTTCCTTAGGATTCCAGTTCCAGTTGGTCAGTAACCTGCTGAGCACAAATCCCTTGTTCCTGTGGAAGCTTGTTGTATTTCCAAACCTTTCAGTGTTATCTGTCCACCCATCACGAATTTAGTCGTTTACGCTTGGGTTCGACAACCAGACTAATATTGTGATTCTGTGTGACACACGACACTCACACGCACGGCACACACAACAAACAGAATCCTGCCTGAATTGGGTTTTAACGATTGGCTGAAAACCTCAAATAGCTAAGGGAATAACGTTAATTTTCAGTCACATTCAACTTAACTTTAGGCAAACGGTCTTCGGTCAGTTTGGTATTTCACGTTCTAGGACCCAAGTTACTTGAGTGAGCACAGTTGCCAATACATACATATATATATATATAACCGAATAAAGTGAATGGTTTCAACCAAACGCTGGTCCTCTGTCAGATATGGGTGGTTGTAGGCAACCACACAATGGTCCAGACGCGTTTCTGAAGTCAGTCAGATGATAGGCTTACTTATAGCATACTTGCATTAAGTTCAGTATGAAGCTTTAATTATCTGCATTGATTACTGACAGTGTAGGGATGAATTGCACAGTACTTTGACTCAAAACCATTCGCCGGAATGCGAAATGTTACAAAATGTGCTTAGGAGCTATCTGCTCTCAATCTAAGTGAAAGTGCCAATAAACTGAAAACCGTGACCCCTCACTATATTTGCATGTGAGAATGTGAAAATAAAGCTCACTCATTCGAATGAGATAGCCTGTGGATACTAGAACATTTTGATTGAAAAATGTTCACACGGAATAAATATCTATCCAACTGGTATTGAACCTCTGGTATGCCACTTCTAGGCTGGCAAAACACCAGTGCGCAGCGAGTTCGCAGACAGACTCTGTTACAAGTCCTGGAACGACTTCAAACTGGGCGGTTGAAGATTGTGTGCGAAGTCTCAGTCTAGAAAGAAGGATTATTATGGGCGTAACATTGTGTCCATATGACTAAGCTTTCTTGAGATGATTCATGGTGCTTCCTTGTAGGCCGAGCCGATTAGTTTTTTGAGTTCCACGCAATGTCCGTGAAGCGGCTGGTACCGCTCACGACGTCTATCCCGTTAATACCATACGGAAAATCCGGATAATTTTGCGCCTTCTTAATGCTCTGCAGATATGCTTTTCTTTCCAATACAAGTAACTAGTCGACCGAGCGGTACAAGAGCCATAATATGTTCCAAATAGAGGAACAAATGCACGGTAGTGGCCGGCTTCTGTCGCCTTTTGTAATCCATACAGAAAAGTTGTCGTCAAAAGTTTTCCAGCGAGACGTATCTCACAGAGAATGGACGCATTCTCATCATAAGTAGCTTGTCATTTAGGTCATCCTCTACCTAGAGGCAGACAGTTGCTGGTTCTTTTTTCAACAACCTGCAATGGGTGCGGACAAATTAGGCCGACTGAAAGGTTGGCTTAGCTCTGCAACCTCATTTAGTAAGAGCAATTGGTGACAAAACCTGTTTTCCTAGACAGTGAGGAGCAGAAACATCCTACAGTGATTTCAGTGAGGCAAAGAAATACAATTTACGGGTCATATCAGCATACCAGATGCTTATCATGATCACACTGGATAAAACTTTGATGACCGGGGTCAAACTTCGGATGATCTATGCTTGGACTTTTGGGGTTAGCCTCTTCTAACTTGTCGTTCCACGAGAAAGGACAGCATCTGTGTTCCCATAAGTTAATGCTGCTATTTTAGAAGAAATTTGTTAGTATTATTACCCTTCTGTTGCAACAAACGTTCCTAATTTTCGCCCTACCGTGTTGCATTATGCTTCAACGTAGCATAAGGACCGTCATACTAGTTCCATATGCCATTCTGAGGTGATTGGACCTTAAGGAACTGAGATATAGTCCGGATGCTTCGCAGTGTCACTGGAGCACTAAATTTTGACAATCGCGACACGTTTTCAGTCTCAAGTAGTAACTATATGTGTATGTATAAATGTATATATATCTCCGCACATGAGAATAGACTGGAAGATATTTTTATCCAAGCTGGGCACCTACTTGATTTTGTACGAAAGAAACTGTAGGAAAGACGCTGGAGAACCAAGTACGTTGAAAAGAACCTTCTCTATATTTGTTTACCTACCAAGTCTCGTTCTCAAACCAAGCCAACCTGACAGCGTCTTTGGACATTTCGAAAAATATATATGTAGCAGGAAGTGTACGGGTGATCATCGGGTCAAACCGTATTATGAGTACGACCTTGATGGAAGTCCGCAACCAGATTTCGTGTGTATTATTTGGTTTCTCTTGCTGGGCAACATGCATCGGTTATACAAACAAGCGACGACAACATCAATGAACACTGCGCGGGTTATTCGGTGGAAATAAATGTACCATTTTCGTTGCAAACTCAACGCATCTGATGGATCCTAATCAAGTTGATATTTCAGGGGATGTATTCCACGATTAACTCAAGGGTAAGGGGGCCAGTTTTGCTCCCTTTTGCCAGGGAACTATATATTTGATTGCTCGAGTTCGACTACTGTATTGCAAAGATCTTAAGGACACAGACCCCTAATCAACACGCAACACATGCATTCAAATATAGACCCAAGCTAATGCAATTCTGGAAGGTTTCCCTTCTATTTATGACTTTGCAGCGGCGATACCCAGTCACTCTGTAGTCAGACAGTGACCTATTTTGCTCTTTTTCAAATGTATTCTTGCAGTTTTCCTGCGTCTATGTGTAGCGTGTTGTAAACTTTTGGGGAAAAAACACAACCATTACTCCATTCCGCTTATCCTCTTATGAGTATTGTCAACCAGATTCACCAGAATGAAAGAACAACGATTTATTGTGGATATGGACCGACGAACAATTGAGGAAATGCCTTTGGGCGCGTTTTGTGCAAATAACTTTCAATACAACGGCTGAACTACAGAGCCACCTCGGAACATCAGTGCTGTGACCTGTGTGGGTTTGGAAAGCAAGTACTGCGCGTAACAATCCGCTCATTATTAAAATCTGTCCGCCTTGTCAGTTTTGGATTTGGTAACACATTGTTCCGCGTACTACTGAGAATACCAGCTCGCCATCCTTTCATCTAGAGAGGAAAACCTACATGAAAAACGGTGAGTCCTAGGAACGTTCAAATTGACTAGCTTCAAATGTATGTGTAGTGCAAAATTATCACTCAAGTGGATTTAAATGTATGTTATGCTGCAGTTTTATAAACTATGGATACTTTGCTTACAAGGTCGGTCGCTCAGATGATGTAGGACGCTGTGTCAAGACGTGTGTGTTGTATACTTGTTCAGAACGCAACGCTACCACCACGTGAAGTTAGAGTAACAAATAGTGCAAAGATTACGGGTTTTGATTCTCACCATAGAGGATTTGATTAAATGAATATTCAAACCATTTAAATTCACGAATGTTGATACTCACAAAATGATACCGTCTTTTTAAGTTTTCTAACATTTCAAATGTTTTGGGATGCACGTTAAAATTTGGAATTCCATTTCCAATTTTCTGGTTGCTAGTTCCCTACTTTGGTCGAGTTTCCAGGCAAAAGAGGAATCATTCAGGAAGATTTTTGCTCTGGAGCAGACCGAATAATTTGGGTGTCTGGCGGAACTTTGCATTAATTGACCAAAACGTGCTACGCAATATTAATCCATCGTTAACAGTAGGTATTATTACAGTGATAAAATAATATCACAGTGATACAATGTTTTCTTCCGTTTTTATCTGTTGCCTTCCATATGAAGTGAGCAGAACAGAACACAGGCATTATTGATCTTTGGTAAAGATGGTCCAAAATCAGAAATCCGTAGTATCCTTTCGTTTAGTTCCAGTTAACTGGTCACCATAAGCAAGCAAAGCAACAAAAGTTTGGCATACTGAAGTATAACTGCTGACCAAACCAAATGTGATATCCATTTAGTGGTGTCTGCATGAACAGGTGAAACCGGGTGTTCATCGGTCCGTGGATGGATGGCGCGAACAAAGAACGCCGTTGATCCGTTCTTTTAGCTGAGCAGTTTTATTGCTTCAGAAAACTACTTCGAGTTTGTGGCTTGCAAAATACCATCACATACGATTAAAATCCATGAGCATCGGTGGAATAACGAGTGTTTGCGTACCATGTACACACTTTGTTCTACTGGATTTTTTTGGATGCGGGATACGGTCTGTGATTATGATCTTAGTTTATTTTGGATTCCTGGAAGCTGTTTTCTAGTTGACTGAACATAATATTGTTTCAAATTGAGTTCACACTGGACATCCATCAGAAGTGGTTGATGTTTGTATGTCTGCTTATTTGCAAGAGATGTAATAGTACCCATAGTTAAACTTCTGCAAGTTTTCCCATCAAACTGAACATTCATCCTCCGTGGAAGATTGGAGATTCTTCCAACGTCTTACCACCTATCAATTACATTTTGCAGTAGGAAATATCAGTTTGTGTTTGCCCAGCTGCTGCGGAAGATGTACACTTGTCAGATGTAATTGTGTAGATAACCATCGGGGATCGTGTGCCAAATTGCTACGTTTTGAAGCAGTTATACTTTTGAAACATGGAAGACACGGAAGAGTCATACTGTGACTCTTAAAGTTATGCTTATGTTGAGAATTATCGGACCAACATATTGTAGAGAGTTAGTTGCACAGAACAGAACAATGCAGAGTTTGTGTGTTTAGGTGATCACATTTGATCAAGCGTCCACTTTGTTTAACCGTAGATCAATTTATTTTGGCTCCACGTCCGTGGACACCGCTTGTAAACGAAGCACTATATTATATTTTGCCTATTCGGGTGGTTCACAAAATCGTTGCAGCCAAGGATGTTACTTTTTTATGTATATTTTAAGGGCCTTGAACCATCTTCTGAGCTTCTGGCTTTCGCGACTGGAGGAACCTGTACTATCCTTGGTTCATTCGGAGAATGAAATTCATCTCCGGGGCAGGGCTACTACCAGTTCTACGAACATTTTCAATTGCCTTGAAAAAAGTACTGTTTGTGGTTGGGCACTGAGATAACTGAATATATTTCTGGCAAAAGATATTTTCACCCCTGGGTGTATGTAAAAATAGCTGAAATCAAACAGAAGTCAACCTAACCCTGGATGCAAAATACTTAGAAAATCACTATTCAATTGTTGCTAGCCACTTGATCGTGGACTACGTAACATTTTTAGTCCTTTTTCGACCAAAGACAAATATTTCCCGGTCCCTGCTAGGAACAACTAGCATATTTTTTTAACTCCCCGGGGACTAAACAGAAATCAGGTAAAATGCTCTCATCTGTTGTAAGCGTAACATGACGGTAATGGGTAGAGTCTTAAAGAAATTAATGATTCACATCTTCATCCGATAGTGAAGCGGTGATGCACTACTGCGACATTGTCATTCACTCGCAGTAACGATCTTAAAAATAGCCCGGTCTTATGCCTATAAATGCTCCTTCCTCTCATAAACGGTGGGTGAGTAGAACGCGCACTTCAGCATATGGAATGAGTGAATAATTTTCCATACCTGCCAGTAAAAGCAACTTCATTACACCTTTACCAACCTGGTTAACATCACATGTCTCTAAAAAGCTCTGTAAACATCGTTTATCCAGTTTCAAGTCATTACTGTTGATGAGTGAAAGGTTTTATCTTCGTGGTCTTGAACCGCGTAAAGTATTGATGCATTGCGACTTTGGCAGGTATTTAGTTCACGTAAAACGGGCCACAAGAATGCCATGATCGCTTGCTCGCCAATTGAGCTGATACTGATTAACGACAGCCTCAATTCGTCTGGATGTCTCATTGATAATATTCTTCAACTGAATGCACTGCATAAAAGCCGCCTCAAGTTTCATTTGGACCAATACTCAATATTTAATATGTTTCACCACAATCCACAAGGCTGCTGAAAACATTGACAGCCCCCAACTGGTTTTGCCCTTCTTGTCAATCAATATGTGTTTCAGAGAAGCAGTATAAAGAACAGAAATAAACAAATTTCAGCTGAACCTTCAGTCACCACTATCATTATTCGCAAATGAATATGCGGAACACTGTGTTCATATAAGTGCCACATTCGGTGGATATTCGCGAGCTGCCGTTCGTGGAATGTGCAAGCCTACATCCCCACGTACCGTAGTCATTAACCATTTTGTTTCACAGAAATTTGACGAAAGAGCTCTAACGCATCAATATGGCTTACCCTAGACCCACTCCCATCATTGAGTTCAATTTGCCGTAGTTTGATGTCAAAAAAAGCTTGCAATGACCTACTACAATAACAGAAAACACCGTCGTTAGAATTTTCATTTTTGCTTCAGATGCCATGTTCTTCCGCATCAAGATACGTGTCAGTTATATCGGAGCCGCCAAGCTACTTGTGTTGATGGAAAGTAAATTTTGTTACTCGGAAACATTTGACAATTAGGCCGAGTGTATGGTTAACGGAAACTAAGGGACTGCGCCTGCTTAGTGAGCCCCAAGAAGGGTGCAACCTGTCATCAGCAGTCGAAGAGTTTTCAGAAACCTTATGATTAGTGTGTTATGTCAAGAATAAAACGTATTGCAATGTCTCGCATATCGCAACAACGGAAACGCGTGTCGGTCTGGTGCAGCACAATCAGTTAAAGCGACCATCACGAACGCGAGATTCAGCTCTGCTTACTTTTGTCTGCTGTCACAAACAAATTCGTGTGCAAATGAGAGAATTTTTTATAAATGTGTTCTTTTGGTCAGTAAACTCGTGTATTTCGCTAAAGGTTTTTACGTTTGGTTTATATCGATATATGTTGGACAGCGGCTGTCAGACAACCATCGAAAATGGTTTCATATATGTACGTCAAACATATCTTCCGTAATCACAGGAAGAACCTTTTCACTCCAGAAATCAAAGTGAATTCCATTTGTAATGGATAATTTCAGTAAACAGCTAAAAAAATAAAATGTGCGTTGTGAGGAGTCCTGACCACGGTTCACGTTTTCGGGTTTAACAATTTTGCGCAAAACCGCTACAAAGTACTGTCAAATAATGCAAAGTATATTTGAAAGTACGAGTGAGTGTTATAAAGTGGATTAATTGAAGAAAAAACTTTTAGGAGTGTTTTATTTCCCATACTATTTCAAATCAAGTTTTATTCTTATAGGATGTGAGATCGGTGGACAAATTTTGAGAAGTTTACTGAGTAAACCGTTTGAACTTTCTCAAATATTCTTTATTTGCTTATAGTCCGATCACTGCCAGATTCCGAAATCGGTAAACTGATTTACATTGTCACGATAAAATATATCCATTTTAAGTGTGATTATCCGATTACATTTGATCAATCTTCTTTTCACAAAAGGATGGACATCGATATTGAGTTAGCTATGAAAGTTTACTAAATTTTTGAACTTGCCCAACATAAACCTAAAACGGAGGTGATGGACGTTGTATGCAATTTGTGGGATTTTCAAATAAACTTTGAAAGAGGTCTTCGAGGAACTTACTGGATATTGGCCGCAGGAATTTTTATTGTTTTTGTCTGGTTCAGTTTGTTCCGCCCGTGTTTCTCTTGGAATACATCAAAAGTTGGATAGCACGATAGAACTGAACGTTTGTGGCCGTTGAGCACGTTGATCACAGAGTATCTGACACAAGGGGAGAGCGCACAATAGACGCAATATGAGTAGTACACTAATCAAACTTGCAAATGTTCGCATGTTCATGGGTGACGATATAGTTGCTATCGAGGTGTGCTTGCAGACTAGTGGTGGAACGCTTATTTCGAAAGCCATATGTCCAATGTTTGTGTACGGGCTTGGTCTAGGATATGCACTACCGGTGGGCTCGAAACTCGAATCCAATGCTTCTTAGCTTTGATGTGAGGAAAACACTATAACTGCGTGAGACTGCTTAACCAGGAACCTTGTGGCTGACAAGTTTGAGAACTACTCAATTTAACATTTTTTCACCTTAAGCCATTGGAATCTCGGATGATTAAAGCACCTGATTGTTTGCTTGAAATAAACAAATGTACCCATCGCTAATGCTGGTAATCTGCAGGTGATAATCATTTACCTAAGTTTTTTCGGAACCGGATGTCACACCAGGCACCTCTGCTGGCCTAGCACTCATTTGGTCAACTGGCCAGTGTTTCCGTTCGTATGGCATCCGATACATTAAAAAACGCTGCAAATGTCTGCTAACATTGTTTAACACTCTGTAATGGAATTTCGCCGTAGATGCGTACAGCGACGTGGAATCTGTACATTAGGTTAAATTAGTCATTATAAAAACAGTCTCCAGTGAACTGTCATTTTAAACGTAAGAGCACATTTGGCAACCCCACATAAGTGCACTTCCACTGACAGTGTGCTTTTGGGTAAGGCAATTAAAAACATTACAATGACTCAGCTGTTAGCCAGTAGTTTCTCATTTATTGCGTCGAATTTGGAAGGAACATTAGACCGGAGTTCTAACAAGTAACGACAAATGAAAGTACGTTAGGAAGATACGGTTATGAGGGGGATCAAAAGTCTTGGCACTTCGAGAAAAGCTTCATAAAAAAATCGAAGTATGCATAGGGCCGCAGATTTTCCTTGTCATGTTTCCCCATTTCAGAGCTGTATGGAAGAAAGTCAGCCGAGTTTTATCCCCACCTTGATTGTTGGAAAGAGTGGGGACGGAGAAAGAAACGGGCCATGGCTAGTTGCCATCGCCAAATTTGAACAGGTTCTCATGCTTCAAGTGCAGCCATTCGGAAGCCATAAATATAGCGCCCACGTGTTTGGTAACGCTCGGTAGACTCTTGAATGTTGTAGGCCGTAAAAAGCGCTGGAAACAGAAGGAATCAGCTAACTATAGTTGGATTATTATGTGTGGAGACCTTGATCATGGTGGATTTCTTGTGTCACTAATGGCTCCAGAAACGAAGGTTGGACGATCAAACAAAATAATAATAGCAGGGTTGCGGTAAAATCGCTAGCCCAGAGGATGCTTGGGTTCATGGAGGTTGTAATTGTATTTAGTATTATGACACTTTGACGGTCCAATGTTCATCTGGGCTTTGCTATGTCACGGCCAAATTATTACCAAAATGTTTTTCAGTGAACATTATTATTTAAACATTTCGTATATGGTCAACTTTATCCCAATTCAATCCAACTTTATCCGAATCAAGCGACAAAATGCATCAAGAATTCAACATAATAGGCACAAACGCTAATAGACAAACTACAAGTTGGGAACTATATTCAGGCCCTAAGTAATCGAACATTTTTAAACATTTTAGGCACATATTAAACAAATCTTCTATGAAGCACAAAAACAGTTTGCACAACCTTAGAAATCAACCCAAAAGAGCCTGTCAGAAAAAAATTATTGTTTTTTTCTACAAACAATACCGGATTCTAATGACGTTTAAAATTCAAGTGGCGTTCCTGATGGGTAAAAGTTTGTAGCACATGAAAACCCATACAGACCGGCAAAATTAACTAGTAGTACCCAAGATGGATCCTTGAACTAAACATCAAGGAACCACACAAGATCAAAATGATTTGAAACTCGCCCAACCCATCAACCACACGAACCGACAAGACCTCCTAACTGATATTCAACACTAATCTAGTGCGTTCCTCGGAAGAGAGCTTGCTGATTGGTTTTTCGTCTTGCTTAAACACGGCCAGTTCGTTATCTTACCCACTTAGCCCGACTAAGCTTTTGTTTTAAAGGCGAAACCTTTCCCAGCTGTAAAATCACCGATTGTTTAACAAACCATTCTGAAAATAGTAACAATCGTTATCCCGTGCATATCGCACCTGCCAAGGATCTTCTGACATGGAAACGCTGGTACAAACGCAATATCTCCCCCCTGTCCATTTTTCTGCTTAGTTTTTCTTTTTGAGGGTCACATACATAGTTTATCTTCACCTCGAAAGAGGCCTCCCTCAAATGTTCCTGGGAGATGAATTTCACACTTTTTCTGATAGCACACGAGGAATCAGCAAATCCTTTGTGTACTGTAAGACCAATGAGGAGTTGCTTCAGCATAGCGCAGTGTGACCAAAAAAAGCTTTGAAGCATGCTGTCGCTAGCGTAAAAACCGGCTGCGTAATACGATGTGTTGTATGATCATTGCATGCTAGATTTGACCTTCAGATATCTAGTAACAGACGGAACAAATTGATTAGGCACCCGTCGTAGTTTTTTTAGTTCTAATATTATTAGAGTTTCGGATTAGACGAATGCCGAGTCATTATTAGTGGTTTAGATCAAGAAAGAATTTGAAGAAATGTTAATGGCCTAGGAAAATCTCGCTTTTCTGAGCAAATTTACATCGTCACACAATTGCCTGATTTGAACATATATCTGTGACAACATTTAGCTTAAACTAAGAGTCAACAGAGATAAATGTTTTCGAAAAATTACGTATTTTACTATGCGAATCCAGAAACTTGTATTGCTGTTGATGCAAATTGCAATTAATATGGGGTTCGACGTGAAACGGTACGGGTTGGTGGGAGCATGAAAATAAGTCCATTCGAAATTTTTGCCGTTAACTAAGGCAGCCGAGTTCTCCGATTTCTTTTCAGAAAAGTTCTTTTTACGTAAGCAATATCTCAATGGAAAATGTTAATTTAAAGTAATAATATACCTCAAATGAACGTAAACCGATTCGTGCCTTCAGTTCATTTAATTTAGCCTCAATGTACCTTGCTCTAACTACTCGACCTTATCGAAATCATGTGTTTGACGATAGCAGTTATTTTTTATCTGTGAGACGCTTCTACTCAACTCTCCTTGATGTTGTGTACCAGGGGTGGCGAGGAAAATGCTGAACACCATTTTTAATTTAACTGCGAACGTATAAATGACCTAAAAGCTGACTTTTTACCATAATTTTAAGCACTAAAGGGCCTGGCATAGATATTCATTCACAGTTTCTACACCCTTAAAACTGTTCGATGATGGAAAGGCATATCGAGGAAACCACAGCGACAAAATTAACCCCGATATCTGCCAAAATGTTAAACAATTTGTGCAAGCCACCGATGAAAATCACAAATTCGACGGAAAAGCATATCAAGTATCAGCGAAATGCACACATTTGCATACCAATTTGGTTTTGACGGGAGACTCATCTAGAACCCAGCGCTATCACTCGTCTACAATGCAAGTAGCCTTTTAGTAGTGCATCAGTGTATCGCGATATCTCCAAGGTCACACGGTCTGAAACATAGGGCAGTCTGGTTCAGCTTATTCAGTTGCTTAAGATCATCATAGTGGTTGTATTGTTATGATCATCACAACGCCTCCGGCTGCGCTGCTGTGCTTTACCTTTGTGTCCTCATAAAACAACGGCCAACATCTTTGATATATATACGGAATAACTAGCATCCCTTTTGCATGCACTAATTAGCAATTTCTGACATAATCGTCAGTTGGCAAGACATTACAAAATTTCCTGTAAACCAATTGTCCACTCCCAATTTTAGCTGCAATGGGCAAGTCATGTTGCTTTTTTTGGTACACGCGCAGTAAAAGTGCACTCGTAACAATCATTTGGAAGAAAATAATAAGAGAAAATTATTGGCAAGTGACTTTATTACGTTCGCGTTCACGCCAGCAAAGGTGCATGGTTAAAATTCAGTGGAAAACGCATCATCATTTCACAGGCTTCTGTAAAACATATTCCCATTGGATGAAGTACATATTCAGACTGTGATTAGTGCGAAATATCAAACCAATTTTCCGGTACCAAGTGGCATTTGAAAAATTGAATACCTAAATGAGCACGACCGTAGTAGATAAGCTGGAATACACTGCTATCGAATACGTTTTATACGCACACACAAGTAAATCAAGTAAAGTGTACAAAATGGACCTGGAAAACACTACGTTGACCATATCTGCAAACGTTTATCATAATTATTCGTTATAACGTTACATTGTTCACGGTCGGGTTTCTGTTAAAGCGCGACAATAAACAAAATATACATGATGAATGAATGAGTAATAATTAATCAAGCAAATAAGTAAGTGAGCGACAAATAGTACCAAACTCTAATTGAACTTGAGTGTGGTCTAGGACAAAAACTCAGGACTCACAGGTTGACTATTCCGCACCAGAGTAGCGGATTACCATATTAGCGCAGCAACGTTGCCGGAATCAGCATGCATCATAGAGCTGACCGTGAGATAGTGTTCTTTATCAGTTGCACAATCTAACTAAACGTCATTAAGGACGATAAGTTATCAAGAAAACATGTTCTCAGCGATGTGTAAACATCATCATTGGCAGCCAATATTGGTGTTCAAAGCTAACTGTTTGCTGCTATACTTAAATGTTTTATTTGAAGTTTCACCAGGAAGACAGGACTAGGGGTGGGTGGAGGAGAACCTGGGCTAGCCTAATAAAATCATAGCGAAATGTTCAACAATCGAGACATATTTAAAAAATGTGAAGTGGAACAACAAAAACACCATTAGCGTTGACTGGCAGTCAGATTTTGCAGCGTTAACAGTCATGCACGGAAAATATTTTCACGCGGACCCTATCCTGGAAGACGAATCGGAACGACAGTACTCACATATTTCGTAATCGTCTTCATAACCGTCTACCAAGTTAAAGGTTGAACAAGTCTATGCTCGCACCACCCCTAATTGGCGCAGAAAGGAGCAACTCTTTCGGTGAACGACGGTTCAGCACGCGTTATGTTTGCATAATCCAAAGCAGCTTTTGGTGATGAGCACTTTCTTCTTCCCTTGTGTTTTGCTCCCGGAAATCGAGCAAGAAAAAATCTCCGGGTCGCTTCTGGGTGGCTTTTTTTCGATATAAAAAATTGCAGCGTTTTTATTATTGTACAAACATATTTTCTTGGCACCCTAAAAATCTCCGCAATTACCACTAGGATTTTTGATTGAATGCGACTGGTGTAGCTCCTGCTTAGTTCTTCAGTAGCTTGTGTCGGATATTCATTGTCTATTAGCAGTGCTCTGATGTTGCCCAGTCAAGATATCAGCCACAAAGTGTCCGTCACACTGGGTCTGGTGTGAGAATCAGTGTCAAGAATGTACACTAAACGGCATGTACCACGCATAAAAGTGTCGTAAGTACGCAGGGAGCCCACAATGGCAAGCAAACACAAGTCACTGACTGTGAACTTAGGAAGTCCCAGTCCAATAACAGCCTTGGCGGGTTGAGAAAAGCAGATCCCTCGATAAGTGATGACCATCGGTTGGTGCACCAGAAAGTCGACATCACAACCAATTGCGCGTAGGGCTGAGATTATGGTGAGGGAATATTCATCAGCACCATACTTCTGCTTCTTCTCATTCCACACAGTCACTCCGCGCCCATCCTAGACTATGCTTACGTCTATCACAGTTGCTCGGCGCTCCCGAACAGCGATTAGGTTAGGCTTGATGAAGAACGTCGAAGTGGGTGCTCTCAACTCCTCGAAGGCAATGTAGTCCAGGCGACGGAGACGCTTCGCGAGTTCCCTTGCAACCCGATTATGACAAGCACATCTAGCGTCATGCGTAATCCAACAAGACTGCAAAATATGCACCAAACTCTCCGGTTAGCCACAAAAGATCGTCTGACCACCATGACCACGCCGAGCACTTCTAAATTTCGTCCTGCGGAGGTTGCATCGGGGCTGTGTACCGCGGACAAATATCCGCGGAAACAATCGTTCTGGAAATACGAGCCATCGATTCGAAAGGGGTGAAGCGACCAACTCTCGGAAACTGCAACCGTCAACACTATTGTGCAGACTATCACTCCAAGCAGCCACCAGCTCTTCCTTGGTGTTTAAGCATGCACCATGGACTCGAATTGGAAGGCTGAGATCCCGAACAATCTTGCCAAATGCGGAATCATTGACTATGTTGCGTAGTACTCGGCACTGGGTAGAAAAGAGCTTTTCCATACGCGATCTCCGCTGCATGGTGATTGTTGCACTCAGACTTGGGATACCAAGTCCTCCATGTTGTTAACCGGCGTGGATGTAGCTGATCGGGGTGTCCTTCGGTAGACGTAGCCAACCACAAATAGATTGCCTGGTGTAGTTGTCCAAACTTTTGAGCGTGTTTCGGTGGACTTTGCCGAGCATGAGCGAATATGTCAGCCTCGTTATCAGGTAGTTCCTCTTGATCTCCATTCTTTGATGCGGCTTCAACGTGGCACGCGTCACCTCATCAAACAATTTGAGCAGATGCTGTCGGTGGCTGAAAACCCCTTTCCCCTTGAATGTAAAGGGAATGCCCAAATATGTTACAGTTTCTGTCGGACCCAGAGGAGTGATGAGTTCCTCGGAGAGGCAAAATGTTTCGACTGAGACTGCTTTTGCCCGATGTTTCCTGTCCCCACAAATCACCGTCGCTTTCGTCTTTCGGGCGGTTATCTTCATACCAGCCCTTCCCAACTCGACCGCAGCAGATTCAAGCTTCTCTTTAAGGCGAGCCTGACTTTCTGCACACACGACCCAGTCGTTAGCAAAGGCAAAACCATCGTATTGGGTTCGATGGAACCGACGTCCCAGTTGCGGCATGGACAATCCAAGAACCTCATCCATTGCCATGATGAACAATAATGGGGAGAGTGGATCTACTTGCCTCACACCTCTGTGGCAG
>SJOL01004021.1:110502-250028 GCA_004794785.1 Opisthorchis felineus | reverse complement strand
GTCCATGCCTGGGGACGAATTACCCATTAAACGGATCGTACGACCGACTTCCTCTCCTGTAATTGGCTCGATCAAGCTCCAATCGGATGGTACCACCACGCGACTTGGCCAGCTATTCACGTGTTTTGGAGCTAAGAGCACCTGTTTCCAGTACTGCCTGGCGTTCAGAGGTAGGCCGCAGTTACCTTTGTATAGATCCTTCCATGACCCATCGAGCATAGCAGGTGCTGCGTCTTTCCGGGTTTGGTGGTATAGGGTCTGGATGGCGGCGTAGTTGGCTCGGGGGATCTGCTTCAGGTTGCCCGGAATCCGATGGGTTAACTGACGACGGCGTCGGGATACAGTTTTCCAGGTGTGTGGAAATGTCCTGGAGGCGTGGAGGTCCAGAAGCGACGGGACTTGCTCCGGTGTCATGATGCCAGACTGCAACCCTCGGGCAAATGCCGGGAGGCCAACACTGGCAAGCGAACTGTCAGCATGGGATTCCAAGAGTGACACGGCGCAATCTACGGTTTGTTTAAACCAGACGCTATAGTCATCAGCTTCTGACGAGTAGGCCGTTATTTGACCGATGGTTTGGTCTGGGCCACCTGATGATGATTCGTCCTGTTGTGCTTGCCAGTTACGCATCCGTAACCTGGTTGTGAAGAAGATACCCGAGCGATCAAACAAATACTGCTCCCATCTCGCAATCAGCGCGTTTTTCATTCTACAAGAAAGGCGTAAGATCGATTGTGACTCTTGTTGGAATCAGCGGGCACCGGAGTTCTTCACTCGGTCAAGCTTATCTGCATTATGCTGGGTAGGGTGTACGTGCCGGCGATGTTGACTCAGGCCAATCTTTGTCTGACAAAGGCGGGAACAATGAGCGCAGGCCAATTGGGCGACCATGTTCGTACAAACACTTTCGTTGCCATGAACTCAATTTTGGGCTACCAAGCCAGCTTTCGATTTGCAGAACTTGCAACATTCCTCACACGTTAGCCCCACAAGTCTCTCCTGTGTACTGGTTGGAACTGCTGCGGAGGCGCCAGATGATTCGTAGTGTACATTGTCGAAAGTAACCAGCACATTGAAACCAAACAGAGTGGTTAGCCCTGTCTGGAATTGTTGAACTTCTAGCTCACCCAGGCTGACGTCAAGGCTTCCCAGTCGGTACCACGAGGATGTGATTCAGCGCGCCAGCTGATGGCGAGCTTGTACCACTGTGGTTGCCACCCCCTGGATAAGCGTATTATTCTGAGACGGACAATAGTATCGGTTTTTCTTAATTCTCTGGACGGTATCTTCTTTTCAAATGTGGGCAAACTGATTGGATGGACGCCAAGTGAAACCCACTTGCAGCGAATTAACATAAATCATTCGATTTCGTCCCCGGGAGATATCGGGCTCTATTGTACTGATGTCCTTTTGGGGCTTTGACGCTGAATTACGAGCTTATTTACCCCTACTTCAGTGTAACACAATTAATTATTTTGGTTTGGTTGTGCGCCAATTCCGCTAAGCATACTAAAGCAATAGTTGTCTATTGTTTCTCTTCGGCGGCACCAAGTACCTCTACTATGATGTTCTCGGTTGTGGAGCAGATCAACCAGTTAGCAAAGCGTCCAGTAATCACGTTGTTGTAAGGTATCATTCCAAGTGGTTTTTGGAAACAAGTGAGTGCCGGATCGGAGCAGCAGTCCGCCAGAAATCTTAAAAAGTTTTATTCTGATAGCAACTGAGAAACGGACCCTGAAAACAAAATGATACCTTCCATGTATTCTTTTGTATTGTGGGCTTTCGTTGCCACCAAGACTAAAGGAAATCTCCAAGAGCTCACGTTTGGTTTTTTTTTAAATTGCTACTACTTCGGACATATGAACCATAATTCCTAAATTGGCAGAGGACTACGGTCTCTTTGACGGTCAACAGTGGATTACATGGTAAATTTATTTATTGTGCCTCTGTTTTATTTTTCCTAATCAACTGGTAGTGCATGAAACGTAACATGCATGACGAAGGATGACTGCCATACAAATTTAAACCGATGAATATCAGAATGTTCTTTGAAGGAATTCAGATAGCCGTATTTCTATTTAGTGAACTATTCTTCCCCTTTGGGGTATACTCGTCTGTTAAGCGATTGGTAAACGAAGGTGCCACTTTCTGCCTTTCTAAATTAATAGGTTTTACAATAAATGGTGAGCGCTTTTTGCGTATTTTTAACTTACGTTTTTTTGAGGAACTGCAGTACCATGTGTACCATCCCAACATACAGATCTGTAATCCAATATCGATATATTTCCACCACAAGATACCGAACCCATAAAAAGCCGTTTTTAATTATTCGTTTTGAGTGGTCTATTTATAGGGTTACAATCATGACAAATTTATCAAGAAAAGAAATCAAAAGTCGAAAAGAAGTCTAAAGACACTACAACCGATCCATCGCAAAGGTCTCTACCAAAGCACTGATGATGCAACCCAGACTTGTGCTTGCCCAGCTCAGCGAAAAAAAAGGGACCAAAGAAGTCAATCTTTAGATGTGTGCTTCCTCTTAACTACCCACTCAAGTAGGACCCCGCCTAGAATTCCACAAACTCTTTACGAACTCTCATCGATGTTTGGGTTTGACATTTTGACGTCGTACTTATCTGTGCATTCTATCCAACTGTACCAGTCGCTTGGACTATGCTGACGCTGCCCAGTCCTGGACGCACATAGTTGAAAATCATATCACGAGGATGATTCGTATCAATTGGTATAGAAGTGGGAATTTTGCCTTTTGAGTTAGCAAACATTTCGCAACGGTGTCTAAGTGGAATACTCTGACTATGTAGATCTGAAAGTTATTTAAGCTCCAATCAGGATGCCTAAGTTTAATCAACTCTCCCCACGAATAACATGCCAAAATAATACGCTTTATATAATGTATTATTTCAGAGTTGGCTGAGACAAAAAGCCAAAAGTCCTCCCGTTTTCAGGCACGCGATAGATTGTTTATTTCTCATTCTTGCTTTTCACACTTGAATTGTATTCAGAAAGATTACGGTGATTCGGTTACGCCATTTTGGCGCTTAAATTTCCAACCAGTGATAAGGTGATCCTTGTCGACATAGTCCGACTAGGGCAATTTGGTGTCATTGTAAAGCTCCGCTACAGTTTTAGAGAAAAACATATGGGGAAAATAAATTTAGGCGAAAACGTTGCCTGCAAAACACCCGAAAAAATTGTGTCCCTACATTAAGATTGCTTTTTATAAAAAAGAAGCACTGAACTACTTTACTAAAGAAGGGTAAAAATTGGACGGGTTCGAAACGAATTTTTCATTCACAGCAACCGTGACGGTGAAGTATATAGTCCCTCCTGAACAGGCATTGCCTGTTAGGATTCCGACTACGTTCTAGTGTAATGATGAATAATAGTGATGAATGATGCAAGTGGTCTTTCTTCCGGTGTCAAGGCTCCACCCCGCACCTGCTGGAAAGTGAAGGTCAGTAATAATAAACAACTAATAAACAACTAACAACTAATAAACAACAAAGCAGCAAACGGTTTTATCTCTTCATTTGACGCTGTAACCAATATGCGGACGAAGGTCCCTTAGCCACGACAATTTGCGGACGGATATGTGCGGATTTCGAGGACGTTGCGGAGGTGGCTCAGCTGAAGACCGATCGGAGTAAGCTAGCGGCATTGTAGGCCCTACCCAGGAGCCGGGCTAGGGAGGCCCTGGATGCGGAAGATGAATAAGCCACCACCAAGTTAGCTCTTGCAGCAGAGTTTGACACACCTGTAGGCCATGAGATGATTCAAAGCAGATACGAAGGGACTGGAATGTAACTGGATAATGTTCTCAGCCGGTCTGCTGCAGCGGTTGGGTATTACCTAGCTGTGATCGGAATCAGTGTTACGCCATCAGTTGCTCTCGGACCGCGTTGTCGAGGTTATACAATCGGCACTTGCTGCCCAGTTTCGGTCTGCAAGAACAACCGGCCATTTGATTGTGGAGAATCTGGTACATCTGGCACGGGAATTTGCCGAGTCGCTACTGACCACGTAGAAGTTGCAGGAGAAGGGACCTGAGGGAACTGTGTGCCCAAATAGAGTGAATACCCAAACAGCTTAGCATCATGAAGACAGATTTGTGGAGGCACGTTTGGACGAGCTTATGCTACATTTGTGGTATGCCCGGTCATCGAAAGGCTTAATGTCGCCGTACCCATCCATCTATCCATAATAACAGTTTTATCACTCTTCTTTTCCCGGACTGGTTGCGTTTAGCGTTGCAACACAGACCGTTATCGAGAGAGACGGGAAGAGCGATTTGTGCTTATTCGACACAGGGACAGGGGTGTCACTGAAGCAGAGGGAACGAGGCCAAATGCAAACTGTGCACGCAGCTGTGAGGACGCTGGATGTATACCTACTGGGAATTGACGGCTTGTCATTGCACTCGATGTGTTTAGGAGACAGGTCCGTTTTGCACGAATTTTCGATTTGCCAAGAGATAAAGCGGACAATTTTGTGAGCAGGTTTTCTGAAGAGCACAGAATCCGTGGTGGAACTAATGTTGGAAAACCGATGAAAAACTATGGCTCGGTCAAGCTTACAGGATACCCACGCGCTGCTCTGGGCAAAAGGCGTGCTCGAAGGCTTCCATCATGTAGGGTTGCGTCAGTAGAGTTTGTGGTCAAGGAGCACTCCAAACGTTTCGCAGGCTATGACGATCCGTCTGGTTTGTGCCCGTTGATCGAACACGAATTGCCACTCTGGTCGAACGTTTTCGTCCTCACGGCCTTCGTCAACTACCGCTTCACCTATGAATGGAGGTCCATCAACAGGTTCAAGAGATGCTCAAAGGTGAAATAATCGCAGAGGCCAAAAATGCATGAAACTCTCTGGATGTGCTTGTAAAGAAGGTGTTCAGGAAGTAGCAATTTTGCATTGAACCCCGGCGTTTGAGCGAACTGATTGTAAAACAAGTCTTTAGGCTTGGTCAACTAAGGACCATACATGACGACTGGAGCCATCGGAGTATACGCAGTTTGTGTTCAGTTTGCAGTAGAAAGAAACTGATGAGGGCAGTAGATGACGCATTGGAAACTAGTTCCCTTAAAGAATGAGTTAATAAACTTTATGAATGGAGCAGAACGAACAATTGATGGGGTAAGAAAAATGATAGCGAGGCAGCGGGGCTTTCTCAAAGCAATAGCAGGTAAGTGGCGAATGGTATACAGACGTACGGATACGGGAGGTCAGACTGTATTAATAGGCCGTATACGAAAATGACGGCATAAAAAATAGTCAGTACGTTCGGGAGGTAATGGAATAGGTCTGGAAAACGATTGTCGGGTGAACTTGACACGAATAAAATGTACCTGCAGACTCTAGCTCTGAGGTTGCCTTGCAGAAGCATATGCAACGTGTCCAATCAGATAACGTGCGTACGCCGGTGTTAAAAATCCCAACAAAGAATAATAAGTAAGATTCAATATGCACGTAAAGCAAAAAAATAGTACCGATCTCAGTCGCGTTAGTGCAGCAGATATTGCGCTCGTCTACCATCCGACGGGTTTCGGGTTGGATCACCGGCCGGCCCATTTTTCCGTCGGGGCAGACACCCTGAATATCGACAGAGTTGACGCGAAATTGCAAGTAAAGACGGACAGGCTACAAAGTATTGACTGGGATAACTAGGGTGTAATGGGACTTTCGGCGGGAGCGAAAACCGAGGAAATGGCGGGGATGCCAAGTGGCGTTATAATAAACATACGTAAGTCATGCTAGTCATGGGTATGCAGAACAACAAGGAAGAATAACCGCTGCTCGCCATTGATTCATTAACAGAATCGACACAGTTTGTCGGTGCCCTTTCGGATAGGGAGATTTTTGACTCCCTGCAGAAATCCCGATATTTCACGGTGTTCCTCTTGGATACCGGATAGTGGCAACTGGCTATCGCCTCAGGGGACCGGGAGGAAAAGGACTTCACAGTTGAAGACACCCAATATCAATTAAGACGAATGCTTTTTGGTTTTCGAAGGCACCTTTCTGTTTTGGTGCTTGATGCTTTGATAAGTGTTGTGATTACGGAATGCTGCTTGGCAATGGCAAAGAACCGAGACTGTGCTGGCCCTAATTAAAAACGGTTCTTACGGCGCGATACCATACTCAAGGATTTCAACACAAGTGCTGCACAACTGTAGGAATTGCTGCACCAAAAAAAGAAGTTTAAATGGACAAGAGACGTGCACAAGGCCCTCAACAGTGTCAGCGAGTGGACGCTGGATCGGCAACTGACCTCCAAACTGCCCATGGCCTTAGAGTTGTTTATTGTTGCAACGGACGCCAGTGACCGGGGTATCGTGGCAGTTCCAAAGCAGAGAAATGGGCTTATTTAAAATGCCAGTTGTGCCCTTACTGACGCTGTGCAGCTAAGGTGGCCGGATCCCGTATTACGGAAGGCTGCAGCTTCTTGCTGGACGGAATGGATACAGAGAATGCGCGGGAGACAGAATGGGGGAGTGATTCGAAGGCTGATCGTCGAATGCTACGACATGCAACGCACAGGGTGCACCGAGGCACACGACTTACTGAGGCAGAGAAATCACTGGCCAGAGATGAGAATTAGGGCAATAGATTACGCGGTGGCCGATGAGCAGTGCCAACTGACTAGAGGGGTAAGGACAGGCGAAAAGCATCCCATTAAACCTATTCCTGCATCGGAGTTCGGACAGTTGTGGTCCGTTGACTTTATGGGTCTCTTTCCGATGACGGCCGGTAAAAATCAGTATGTCGTACTAATGACAGAACACCTATCACGGCGTGTCAAGACGGCAGCCGTACCAATTCAGAGGGTGACGGTGATCAGCAGAGTGGTAACACATCACATTGTGGCCAACCACGGGGTAATAAAAATGATCCTAGTTGATCAAAGGCATTGCACTGAGAGTGAACATTTTAGGAGTTGCTTGCAGCAGCTGAACATTAAACGGGTAATGACGGGACCGTAACAGACAGAAAAACCGGCCAAACCAAACGCAGTAACCGAATGGTTAAGGAGTAAATAGTGGCCAAAACATGCAACTGGAAAATCATCTGTTGTCAGCACATCGTGCGTCAATCCACTCAACCACAGGTAAGTCTCCATTCATTTTAACATTCGGTCGACATCCACGACTTCCAGTTGGTAAAAATTGGGTTGCGGTTGCCAACACGCCCGTCTCTGTAGCAGCCAGGAAGGAAGGAAGGAGAGCTCAAGAAAGCTCACCGCCGTTCAAGGAGGGACTGGGCAGAAAACGGTGGTAAGAAGGCACGGCCACCCTCCATAGGCTCAAAGGTCAAAAGAAAAGGTCATCAGAAGCCCTGAAGGAATGGACTGAGGTCACGGAAGCTGAACAGTCGTTGACCGGGCCGATTCATCTCAACCAACTGTCGAGGAAACGTTTGTAAAATTCAGAACGGTCGAGGATCAAAAAGTGTAAACGGTGCTTAGCTTCGTGAGTGGCAATGTACACCCGAAGAGTTGTGGAATAGACCAGCTGGTGAGGCCAACCTAAGTGAGCCAAATGGGGCGTCGGTGGCTTGGACGCGTCTTTTGACGGGGAAAAATGTGTGGCGATGGATATTACTGCTGAGATGGGGTAGCCTATAGTCTGGTGCCAACCTTCATCACCGCGTCCAATGGAAGGTGAAGGTTATTAGGGGAATTATGGAATCGCCTTGCACTCTTCTTTACTACTGTTTAGTGTTCAGTGGAATTCCGGGGAATTTCAAGGGGACACGTTAGAATATTCACCCTTCGAAAACTTTGTGCAGGCGAGATTTATACATTCGTGTCCAATAACTTATCACTGCTTCTTTCGTGTTTTCTAATAAACAATTTTGCAGCGAGGGCCTTCCCTCCTTCCACTGACAGCCAGCCAATTCATACGGCTATCGGTATAATAATGCCTGGTTGTCCCACCAGTATTTAACATTTGCGTGGTCCGTGAGATCTCCGCACGCAGACATGTTGTTGGTTCTTGGTATGCAGGGCTCAAAATGGTCTATAGTAAGAACTCTGAGGTAGGGATTCTCCCATGTCGTCTTTGTTGTTGGAGCATTTGGCAGAAGTCGATTATGGAGTTGTACAGTATCCGCATGGGTGTATTACACGTCGTTACGGAAAACGTTTTGTGCTATTTCCAGATACTTTTGTTGAACATCCAGTTCGTGCATTCAGTTAAATTGTGATCATTTTTTTAACTAGGGCAAACAATTTGTAAGTCAGCTAGTTTTCCCTTAAATCAGGCACAAAAGTAAGGACTTCTGTCAACTCAGCCAAAAATTGTTTTGATTTTGTGTATTACAAATAAAAATTTCTCATTTTAAAAATAATATGCCAGAAGTAATGGTGCAATGAAGTTTGCATGCGTACACGAAATCAGCCAACACAGTACTTAAAATTGTACAATAACCTGATGTGTCTTAGCGGGCAGATGTCTTCTGTAGTAGACTGCTGAATGGAAAAGTCGACTGGGGTTAGTAAGTTCACCGTTTAAATTATCATCAAACACTGATGGGTATAATTATGGATGGTGAAAAAACAATCAACAAATTCCTAAATGTGCATCCACATCAACGTCGTTTAAAACAACCCATGCTCGTCCTGGTGCAATTAATTGGGCGGGGGGAATCATCACTGAGGAGGTTAATCACTGAACTCGAGTTTCTGTCTCATCACCCCTCAGGTGCATCGCACATCCTTGATTTCATCGGAGTCTGAACGTCGATCAGTTCTGCGGTAGCGTATGCCAAACTTACCCGGACGAACGAGTCGACGCCCACGCGACGGGATTAGTTTTACCAAAGGCTCGACTGATGTGGTAAAGATTTTGCATTTCTCAAACTGAAATCAAAATTTTCCCCTGCTGGTCGCGATCCACCTGACACGAGATTCCTGAAAAGCGGTTTGACTGACTGACACAGAGAGAAAAGGCACTGTGCTTCAAATTGCGGCACAACTAGAGATATGCGCCTCCCGTGACTTCTAACTGGAGCGAGACTTGAGTCCATTGCTTCCATTGGTTCAAGAAAATAACTCGGCGACAGCGGGGAAAAGACCGTTCAGATGCGATTGATATGAATCCAACTTTCACGACAACTATATAAGTAAACGAATTTGAGGTACGACATCTTTTACTGTCGCTGTGGACTAGAGAATTATCACTTATTAGTGTATATCACGCAGACAGAACGTGGCTGACAATCATTGCATGCTCTAAGAAGCAACTACCCCTGTTTGCCTAAAAAACAGCCTGTCTATGCAAACCTACTTGAGGTTACTTGTACATAGGTTAGAAACTTAAAGACCCTGAAGATCAAATAGGCGCTGTAAGGAATAATATGGTTGAATTATTCTGTCTACAACAAAAAATGAAATGGATCATTAGGACTCTAGTAAAATTCGTAGCTTGTTAGTGATCGCCCTGCGCCCTAAGTGTGTTATCAAGAGAAAGTTTACCCGTGTCATAAGTAGCTTTTTTAAATAAGCTTAATTCCCTATTGCTGTTTCACGAGGTGTTTGGTAATCAAGTAGTATATATTTGATGGATATGCAGGACAGTGTGCTTTGAACTAACTCACACAGCCGTTTTGATACTAACTAAGCTGAAGTGGGAAAGGCAACCCGGTTAATTTTGTTTCGTTCGATAATCCGTCTGTGGCTCCTCGGATGTTCGATCAGTCCCCGAGAAAACATTGTCTTTTGAAACCAAGATGTGTCAACATTTGGCAAGGAAATGTTTGAAAACCACTGCTTTCAACGGCGGCGCACAAGTCAATCAGAATTAGAATAGTTTATGTTTGATATTCCTAATTGAAAAGTCCGACGGCTCTCCTGTAGACATTCCATTCTAGTTGACATTGATAAATAATGCAAATCACTTGAGCATACAAATGAAGTTCAGCAGTAATACACAGTGATCCCAACCTGGTATACGGACAGGGAAGAGTTTCTGGGCTAGAGGTCTGTGTATCCGAAGTTGACTTACATGGTGGATTCTAAAATGTGTGACGAAGTTATACTTAAAACAGAAGAGTAGAGGTCAAGAGCTTTTCGCGAGGACTTATTCACTCTTGTTGTTAGTGTGAGGAGTTTTGGGTTTTTGTGTGGATATTTCGTCCTGTAAGTGAGACCAATCTATGCTGAAAAGCCGGTAAGCACTATACAGCTGCTTCATCCTTATTGGGAATCATCAGCGGTGCACAGCTCATGAAACTCCGGAGAGTCCCGAACCCGCGACCTCCTGGCTAGTAGTTTGAACACTTAACCATTCGGCCACGAGCTGCTGATCAGCAGTGATTAACTCGCACTTAGACAGGATATAGCGCCGCTCATCCTTCAATCGCAGGATCCACATCACGCGGTCACACGCGTTGACTGGGTTTCGAGCAACTCGGTACAAAGCGGAAAATCATTCGGTTAATGTGAAAATATTTTGTCATTCAGTATTTCGTCCCATCAGAAGGAAACGTTTGTCAATGAAGCGGAGTGACACTTTGTGGAAGATTGTTCCGATAGGTTCTTTGGCAATCTTATCAGTAGCATTCTTACTATTTTTGCTTTAATTCAGGGGTTTCATTTATTTTAAATTTTCAGTTAGCAAAGCATGCAACACAAACAAAATAACCCCTCCAAGCAGTAGATCCATAAAAATTGATTATGAAATTATATTGTCGGATTTGGAAGTAACCTCTTGAGCCGTAAACCTGGTAACTTCATGGAATCTACATCTGGGCTGATGTTATGCTTTTGAATAAATTTTTAGAGACACAGCTAGGTGGCTTCAAATGGTATCCCCCAGCTCTGCTGGCAAGCCTGTTGATTCCATGTTACAGAAGATTGTATGGTATTAACAGACGTGCTGCGGCGCTAAGAAACCCCAAACATGAGTTGTGTGAACTCAGTTTTAAGGCTCTCTGAATCTTCTTTCAAGCTCCCTTCATCGATTGAGCTTATCTGAGAGCATAAAATACTGGCGTCTTTCTATTATTATATTAGGAGATTGTTGCATTCAGCCCTCGTTACTTTAGGTTTCCACTGGTTGCTGCTCATTTCACTTGGCAAAAACGTTATTCTTTTAGATAGTTTTCCTTTGGTGACTGTTAGGTGACCGAACAGTTGATTCTGTTAAATCACAAAATGTATGAAACCGTCACATCAGCCACCCCATATCGATGGCCCAGATCAATCAACCAGCCGTCACGTTGTGCCATGCTAACAACTGAGAGGAGGAACAAACTTCTCAACCTTGCGTTTACAACTCCGGGAACAGTGATATACCATAACGATATATAACATCATAACAATTCGTTTGTTTTGTCTTGCAACCCAGTCACATTGGACCATAGCTTGTGCGAAAATAACTCTGAAGCGCTAGATTACCCACTCAGCCCCGTACTGATGATGTCACCACGATTGGTAACGACAGGTTTGTAATCCACCCGTCAAGCTTGGCAAGCAGACGAACAACCAATTAGTTTACCCGGTTGTAAGAACGTTGCCACCAGCACCACATCTGTTACCGGCATCTTGAAGGCATCGGAAAAGCGTGAACCCACGACTGGTGTCGGGTACCACTCTTCTTCTGGGTATGACAGTGGTATCGTGGTCCGCCCGTTTCGCCTCTCCCCTTATTGCATTACATGTGTTATCGACGTCTGGATTAAGAACATTGCGCCACAGCCGTCATGAAACAGTCATCCTGTTCTACCTTCACTGCCCCAATAGCTTTTCAACCGGCAAAAATGCATGGTGCAACTATATATCTCACTTAATCTTGACAGCCACAGACAAAACATTGAGAATGTGAACTCAACCATCTATTCAGTCTTGAGAGTGGTGGGTATCTAGTTAGCAAGCAGCGTTTGATTAACAGCTCCCCGAAGGGAAGAGTTATGGGATTTCAAAATGTGTGGCTGGCGGGGCTGTTTCTGAATGTTATGCCTGTAATGCCTGTGAAATTGTTAGGTCGACACTGAGGAAAACACAAGTTTTCTTCCCCGCCCATGGGGGATATACTGTGAGCATTGTTGGAATTGGAAAATCCGTCTGTCTTGGGGAGGTTTAGGTCCCCTTATGGTTACTCTATGAGAGAATGTTGGAACAGAGAGGAAGTGCACGGATTCCAAATCTATATCAACTCGTGTGGCGTATGACGTCTTTGGTTTAAACTGCATGGAATCACCAGACCAATTTTTCAAATAAGACTGATGCATCTAAAGTCCTCACTACAGACCAGTCTATGAGATGTTTGTTTATCGCATGTAGAGTATAGTGAATCGGCTCAGGAAAAATTATACAAGATCCACATGTTTTGAATAAGTTGAAGGTAATTTTTACCTCCGATTTAACCATCTATCCCATTGAACCAGCTGCAGTATATGAAAAACAAAATCCTTCCTTCTTCGAAGGCTAAAACTATCTGCATTGGAGCTACCGCGCGATAAGCATAGCTTTAGCAGGTTTATCTGCGACGATTAGCATGCCCTGGACGGTATGGCCTGAAATCTCTACTCAAAGGGAAGCTACACGCCTTCCTTTTTCAATATTGCTAACAATGGTAAGGGTAAAGTAATAATTGATCATATAGTTTGGGACATTATGCAGCTACGTGTAGCACAGACGAGATAATGAAAAGAATTGTAAATCTGTTTCAAACTTCACCACTTGTGCTTCCAGACATTACGTGGGTATACGATTGGAGAATCGATGGTGATATGTAGCGCTTGAATGCAAATTAGCCACACTGCTGCTCAGTCGCACAAGGCTGAATAGTTGGTTGGAGCCTGGTGAGATGCTCACTTCTGATGAATCTTGGCTTCTCGATTCTATAGCCTAGGTTGGCACCTTTTACAGGAGAAACTCTTAACTGAAGTGTGTAACCAACTAAGAGCTATTGCGGGAGAATATTCATTTTCCTATTGGCGATTGATTGCATGAAGTGGGATTAGTTGTAGAACTGATAGAAGCATCCCAGGTCGTCAATATGAAACTCTTGATCTGGCGTGCGATTTTGGAATTCAGTGGTGTTTTCAAATAGACACATACATTGGGACGCATTGCTCCTGTATTGAAATTTAACCTTGTCTAACTGGCTTCGTTGGAGCTCTCTTGTAGCACTCTTGAAAACCCAGAAACACCTAACCTCTCATCCATCTTGATGCCAGAAGATTTTTATATTAGAGTATGATGGAGATAAAAATCAGGAGGTAGTTTTTTGCTCAAATAATCATTCTGTTTAGATCTGTGACCGGTTAAACTGATTTATCTAACAGAAGTGTTTTCCGATAGGGTTCTTATCGAGTAAACATAATCTCTCCGGTTAACCTTGGATGCAGCTTGCATGAGGTGATCGTAAACGTCTCTTCGTGCTATCTGCCTTAAAGCTGTTAAACATCACCACTAAAAATGTGAAAAATTGTGGCATTGTGATGACATTGCTCGTACTTTTGTCTTCTTCCCTAACATCAAAGCAAAAATTACTGGTAAGTGTTGCATCTTATACATTGCAACATCAAACATAATTACATGCCCACTATGGTACAAATGATGAATTGGTGCACGTGAATCACTTTCTCAAAGTATGTGAGGTTGTATGAACTTTACTTCTCAGTGTGTATAGGCGCCTCTAGTCTGTACATTTGCATCCTTTGACGGAATTAGCTAGACAAATGCCATTCGCTCTGCTGAAAGTTGGGCAAGAAGGGTGAATAAATTTAAAAATTCATCAACTTAGTTTAATTGATGACTCACCAATTACATGGACTGACCAAATTACAACTTTCCAAAGCAGTTTCTCAGAATTTGCGGATGGATCGTTTCCAGTCTCCTGGATTTTGGTTTATGTCATCAATTCCAAAGTTCGACTGTGATTCGTTTGCTTGGCACTCGCTTGCATCGCCTAACCACCAGGGCAGGATTACCAGTTGGATCCATTTTATTCCGGAAATTATTATGATTGTTTGGCATTTTGTATAGCAGATCAGCTGCCTCAAGGCAGCTAATTGTCCTTTAGCTGACTGAACATTTGAGGAATCCCTCTGACTCACCGTAATTACTCTAATAAGTACATAATACTTTCCGGGGCAAAGCTGCCCGGCTGCTAAACAGGACTTCGTTCTCAGCACATTTTTTTCAGGTTCGGCACGACTGTAGATACTCTGATCGCTCCACAAAATTTGGTCGCTTGGTACACGAAGTCCACAAAATACGACGTAATCAATTTTCAAACAGATCGGACAAACTTTCTTGTGGTTTCTTCAATATACTGATATTCCTAGCAGTAATTCAAGAGTGCAATCAACAAACTTTGTCCATAACTCCAAATGTGACTGCAAGCACTGGATTCCGTGGATTTCTTATTCAAGAGACTTGTAAAACAGTGTTTGGAAGATTGTTTCCTGCTATTCAGTTGCCTTTATAAGGAAGCACGCATGCCATTTTTGAAGCAGTTTGAAATGGGTAAAATGCATTTTTTATTTCATCTCATGTCAAAAGCGTGAGAGATTTGGTTGTTCAAATATTTTAAGGAGATAGAAGGATTTGCCTGTCGACATTTTGACATTAAACAATAGGACAAAAGACTGGGCTGTCTTGGAATGAACCCACGCTAAGGAAGATATATTCAGCATAATCTTGCATAACAAAATGGATACAGCTTGAAGTGAAAATGACCACTTTCCATAAATAACATTTAAAAAAGATGCTGTCATACGTGAGTCCGATTTTGATTTCAAATGATGAGCTTGCTGAATCAATTCATGTCTAGCGTATTTTCTACAAACCACATTATTTTTCAGCCCTGCTCGTTTAATATACTTCCTCAGGAAAGTTGACTAATCAGAAGTGCCCATGTGTTATTTCGAACTTTTTGTCTGGCTTTTGAAGACGCTGGAGAGAAAGCGAAATAACCAACAACAATACCAATTAAGCCATTCGATTAGCCGAATAATGGGGGGAAATATTAATGTATCTATATGTGGGAGCAAATAATTCATGAGTGTGTGATTCGCTGTCTAAAAATAATATAATGTTTACGCGTTTGCCCTTGTGTCTTTCATACACAAAAAAGTACAGCGGAAAGTTTCAGTCAGTTTGACGATATTTTTGCAGAACATTTTGTCGTCTTGCTGGACAAGGCACTGGAATTAAGACATTCGACAAGCTGAGCTGTTTGCGGTGCCAAAAAAGCATCAGAGGAGGAAAGTTCTATGGTTTTGACGGAGAATTTCCCTATCAATCGTCCGGAGGTAAAGTTAAGTTGACAGGTTTTATAGACCTACCTTGATACTTCAAAAGTAATATCAGTGCGCATGAACTAAAACCATTATTTCCCGTGATTCCGCAATTATCGGAGAGTTTGTATTAGTCGGCGTTCTTTTGATTTGCCTAATAGCTCAACTGGTAAAGTTCTGAGGAATTCCAGAATTGCGACCGATTTTTGATCTTGCAAACACCTTATCAGAGTCTAGTTAGTCAAACAGCCAATCACCTACTCATGATTGAGTAACATACTGTGAGATATCTAAATTATTCTTTGTAATTGTGAAGGTTTGTGTGCACGAAATCCGGAAAATTCTCAAAAATAGTTAGTAGCAAGTTTTACAGAACCTTTTTCTCAGCGTTCTTGTTTGAATGATCCTCTTCTTGTATTGGTGCAGGTATTATGTTGAGTCTAGGCCACACAGATAAACTCCTGTACCTAAATCTGTCTCCCTTTTGAGTTTGCCAGTGGTGCACGTCATTGACAATGGAGGGATTTGCGCTCAGGATAGTTTACCTGCCCAGAGAGTGACTTACTACCACTCCACAAGCGCACACTGGACGAACCTAAATTTTCACATGACGAGTTGTTCTGGCTTTTGAAAACTTCAGCGCAGACCGGCTTTACATTCGAGGCGGAACAGGGATACTTCACTACCCACAAATTGTGTGCAATTTACTCAAAATAATCCTGCTATTCTTACATCGAAGAAGTTGCTGGTGAGGCTACTCAAAATTTATTGAATCGCACGATGCAAAATGCGTGAACAGATGACGACTGAATAATGCCAATTCAGGATTACAGTTCATCACACCCATTTGACCAATATGTATCGCGTTTAGCTACCGATCGGTGGATACGAGTTTGAATCAACTTAGAGTTTTGTGACATGGATAAAATGGTCTTGGACATTCACCACTGATTGGCGCAAATAACAAAGTGCAAGTACATTGTTAATTTCTCCGTTGCAATTTCAACTGGTTTCGCTTTTTCTACTCAAGCTAATTCTTCCTTTGTGTGGTTACAATTATACTTTTTCGTAGGGAAATTTCATCCGCGCAATGTGTTTTAGCTAGAAACATATTTAGCAACTTCAGATTTTCCACACCCAATTCTCACGAGAGGCTTTCTCCTATGTTGGCCTCCAAAAGATACGTTTACACTGCAATACTTTTCCCTGAATGCAGTCAAAATCCGGTAGGGATAGATAAAAATTCCACAGGGTAAAACTCAAGCAACTACTACATAAGATTACCGACTGTAAGCTTGACCTTGGTTTGATAGCTGGGTGGAGCATAATGTACCAAGTTCTACCCATTCACAGGAAGCTCAAACGCAACACCTGATAGTCACTTTGTGGTTGAACGCGGTCCGGATAGTTGACTATTGCTTTAAGTTATCGGCATGCGGAGTTTGTTGACAAAGTGCCCGGGGAATCGTTTGTCTTAGTGAGCGAGAACTTAAATGTAGGCCCATCAGGGTGGAAGTTGTGAACGCATTAGTTGTTAACCATTTTCAGATACAGAGCGTGTCTCGGACGGAAGGAGATATATAGGTGTAAAAAGTGGAGACCTAGTTATCCAGATCAGGTTGATTTAAGCACATTTCTGAAACACGAGGAATGGGTCTTCGAAGTTGACAACAAATGCGTGTCAGTTTTCAGAACTTGTAATAAAGATGGAAAAATTTGGTTTCATCTTCTGATTGTGGTCTGCGTTATCATTTATCGTGTATCTTTTGACCGAGGTCTCAGATGAGAATGTGATTCTTCCAGTCATTTGGTTTATGCACTAACCTGCCACATTTCAAGGTAATTACCGGCGCAAACTTTACATAGCGTCAGAAAAGTGCTGTCATAAGGAGAACACATTTGCTGAGGAGACACCATCAGACCAAGCTCTTCAGTCAGATAAGTTCAAAGCATCATGCTTTAAAAACAGGTAACCATGTCTTTCCAGCAAACACGAGTAATGTTTCTTGTATTTTACCGGCCCACTCGTTCGTCAATTCAGAATCAATTGAAGGTAAGCTTCTTGTTTTAAACTGTTCCTTACAGTGACATATACCCCAAGCATACAAGATAATGAGAAGTTAGTTACACCTTGACTCTGTCTTATGTCGCAAATCAGTAGGACATGCTCAATATTCGAGTAATTTCCGGATGACCACTGCTTCCAGTTGACCCAAAACACTCTCTGCGAGATTCGTTTAACTGTTTCTTCATAACCGAAAAATCGTCTACATCTGTACATTCTTCAGAAAAATTGAATGTCAAAGTCGGAAGAAAAGAACTACGCAAAGCGTGAGATAACTGGTGCACAAAAGTTCTAAAACATGAGGTTCGGGTGCATATGTGTCTGATACTCTATTAGTTCACCCCGACCTGGGTGCTGGAATACAAATACTCCAATGTAAGCCAAGCACGCTGTGGTTTGTCAGTAAAGTGTCCTTGTCGATGTTTAGGCTTTCCGAACGACTTCCCTACATTTATCACAATACTCCCCACTCACTCATTCTTTACCCACAGTACTACTACTCACATCTGTTTGATTCCAATAAAGGCTAATGCATTACGCTATATATGTTTTTGTGAAAGGACATTTGTACCAAGAGTTTTGGGACGGTTCAACAGTTAGCCTGAATAACATTGTCTCTTGGGCAGTTCTGCTGAGCACAACCACGTGTAATTTATTGTAGTCCATTTGTGGTCTTAAACCCCCTCAAGACGACTGGCCATATTGTCCTCCAGAAAACTGCTTGCTCGAACTGCTTTCATTGAAACGCACCTGACTCTTCATCTGAAATTGCATTTTTTCTTCTAATTTGGAAAAATTATTTAATTCTGCTGATTTTGATCGTGTTCTCCATTTAAAAACGTTAAGCAAATGCAGTCACAACTAAAAGTAAGTATGGTAACAACTTCACTTTAATTCTGATCGGTTGGATTTCATGTTCCACATGGCTATGAATTTATTGAACTGTGATGTGTAAATGCCAGTTAGTCGAATGAGAACTCAGCGACATTTTATTTGTTCAAAGAAGAAAACAGCAACTGTCTCCTACACACAAAATCGCCTGATAGAAACGCCAAATGCGTATTATTGCATGCAATTCTAGCTCCGAAAATTATGCTTATGTATATAGCAAAACCAAACTAGCTTTGTAACCATAATGTCAAAGCCATGGAAAAAAATTGGAGCAGCGAAACAAAAAGAAAATGTCAAAGCTGCTTTCAAATGGTCTTCCTGTATATCATAAGACCCTGACTTGCTGAAGTTAAGACGCTACCTTTTACGGGTTGCAAAATCACTTAAACAATGTTTGGTAACAACGTTTTGGTAACACATTTGATTATATCCATATGAAAGGACTTGCCTCGTAATATGTTACGATCTTCCTCGGGGGTTTTCACTTTTTTGTAATTAAGAACATCAATAGAAAGTTAAGAATTGAAGGTATGAAAATAAGCCCAACCTTAGTTAGGGGGAAGATATGACACTGTCTTTAGGAAAGTTGCGGTATTCGAATAAGTTCCAAGGACGAAGGATGAAACACAAGTTGTAAGATTACACAAGGTATTGTAAGCCATGAGATAGGGTTCAGAAAGACATATGTATTTGAGGTGTAGATTTAAGAATTGACACCACGGTCGCAGACCCGTTGAAATTATAGACAATTTGGAGTCATATCTATGGTATGCCACGCCTTATTCTAAGGCTTCAGTCCTCTGTGATTGTTTGCCAAATTATTCTACCGTACGTTTGGTGATAAAAGTTTATAGTCGGCAAACGTTTTGACCTCACTAAGTAGCGCAACAATTCGAAACCGCAGCAGGGCATCAGAATTATGTGAGAAAACATTATGTTGTCTCCGGTTCGCATTTGTAAACAAAATGAAAAATCTGGGCACTGATGCATCCTTACATAGAAAATATTGCGCAAGGGTGGATATAAAAGAACGTAGTTGGCGGGGTTATGACGCTGGATGCGGTAATCTCCCTAGTCTTGGGATGCTCTTGACTTCCTTTAAAATAGGAGACAAGTGGATATGGACAAACTAGGAAGTAGAGCAAGGTGGGGGAAACGAATATTTGGTGGAATGGTCATTTGAAATGGTTAATGGCCCACGAAAATATTGCGCATTTCAACCAACACAAAAGAGAAAAGTCATAAGAAGCCAAAATGGCTGATATTTAAAAGGCGTATATTACAAAATATTCAGATAAAGCGGCTTTTTAACAAAACAAGGATGCATTTTCAAATAGTGCATGTAAAATGGTCAAACTATCTGTTTATTAAAATAACCGAACAAGCAAATTTTTAGGACAGAAAATTTTCAATTTTCAATTTTAATAAAATCATCGATAACCATATTTCATTTAGTGTAAAATCGGCTTGTGGGTGCTGATATTGAAGGACTGAATTTCACATATATTACCGATCCATATATGCGGCATTTACTACGAATGAAAGGAATCAGCTATTATAAGTGCACACTGTAAAAACGGTTACTGCTTAGTGAAAAATATCTGGCTACTCTGACCGCATCAACCGTGCCATATATTCAAACGCCATAATAAAGCTAGTAGTCGTTTCCTCCATCGGGTTGGCATCCCAAAAAGCATAAACAAGAATATATTACAAACTACGAAAAAGTCATCAGAATAAGCAAGCAGATAATCTTACACGCTGAGCATTTTTTTCGTGGACTGTCTGGAATTAAAGAAAAATAATTTTTAAATGCAACAGGACCAACATTTTTACGGTACTCCACCGCCAAATGGTCTGAACAAGATGCCAAAGGAAAAAACTATAAACTATATACTAGCTGAATGTTTTCCATAAAGATGTCCAGTCACACAACACGCAAAATAAAATATACCTTGCAGTAACATCTTCAAAAGTTTCTTGTGACCATACAAGTCTCCTCCCTGTCAGCATTTTCATTGCGCTTTCAAGCTCAAAGGTAAGGAAGCAAACGAATTTCTGTTTAAGTAGTAAATAGGTTGTCCCATTTTCTTCGAAGTACTGTCTGCTTCCACAAATCAGGAGAGAATCTGCATTCGAATAAGCATCCCATATTGTGGATACCAACAAACTATTTCTCATTTGAGTATTACTACCCCATAAATTTTGGAAATGAGAGTTTTTCTGCATGCCAGGTCACTATTATACCACAAACCTACCCATCAATATTTTTGAGACAAGTTCAACAGCGTGCGGATTGGTGTATTCTTGAGGAGGACCAAGTGTTTAGGCTTGCCAAATGGGTACGATTGGAGACGAGTTTGAAAAAAATCAGAATACTTAGCGAGTATAGGCAATGTTCCCATCAACTCGATGGCAGCCAAGTGTTTAAGGCAGGAACAGGCTCGCTAAAAGATCCGCGGTTCGGAACCAACCTCTGCATTTTGAGAGAGATCTTGTTCAGGCCTGGGTAACCTGACAACACCTTGACTCTTAAGCTTTGTTCGGGTGTCATGCCGGCTAGGCACAAAAAGGGCGTTTTAGCCGAACGATCATAAGATTATGCAAGTTATTGCAAGGTCTGTTGTTAACTTTTGTGTACTGTGTTTTCTGACAGTGCATCCTGAGCTTAAAGGTAAGAATATTTTAATAGGGTCACCCTACCACGCGACTGTATCTTGAATAACCTGACGCTCATATGTTCACTGAGCAGTTTCATGGTCATGGTTCAAAGCTTATGCCCACTATCCATAATTTTTGGTCCGTGTTATGTTTATGGCACGCCTTGTAGGACTGGTCCATATGTGTCATCAAAATAAGAGACATACCTTACAGAGAAATGGCATCCAAATTTGCTGTAGTCGGCCGTAAACTCACTCAGGAACAATTAGACTTGCGAGCATAATCCTTGAATTACACAGAAAAATACTGAAGCAAGACGACAGCCTATGAGGTCCCGTGTGTGCAGAATAATACATCAGCATATTATGTTTTATTTAACACATTTAGAAGCCCCCAGAAAACCAGGCATCATAACGGACACCAAAATGTGAATGAAGTGCTTTCCATAAAAAATTCTCAGTGATGTGGTGTGGTGGTTAGCTGAGAACAACTTATTAAGACGGCGAATTGTGGATTGACGTTTTCAAATCAGAACCGCAAGAAGTTGGTATGCAAACAGGATGCCCTGCTTCTTCCATCTACTTCATCCCCAGGAATAAACTTGCTCCTCTTAAAATCCACGTGCTATAAATATTCATCTAAATTATCGCTTAAATAATTTCCAAGGAACTGAAAGTTTTGATCAAAGCGTAATGGTGTAATACAGCATAATGACCCATTAGAATATTTTGATGAAATGCAGGCCACGTGTAATTCAGTTTACACGCGCCTGGATAGCTTTCGATAAGGTATGGGGTTTCGACAAGAGCAGAATCATGATGAATACACAGCTGCTAATGTTATTATCCCTTACTCTTGCTGTACACAATTTCTCCACAGATTGGATTGCATGTAAGTATATTACGAGATTTTTCGGAAATGGGGCATACCGAACTACAATTGCTTCGCTCAGGACAGAAAATAGTGCTTCCTCTATGTGTTATGAGCTGACCTCGACACCTGAAAATTTGAAATCAAAAAATTATTTGGGGAAATACAGCTTGTTTCGGGAATCTGCTAGGAGGAGTAGAATACTGTGAGCTTTGGGTTTAGGTTTCATCAGTCGGCAGTCCACCATGACTGCTTTTTAGTTTAACGATATAGCGCTATCTCCCCGAAAAGTCTGCCTGCCGAGGCTCACTTAGCCATGCAAACTTCTTCAACACAAAATATATAGCAGGAGAGCAGACATCTGAAGTCTCAGAGTGGCTGATAATCTGCACGCTAAAAGTACAAAACTTATGGATGAACCCTCAACTTTACTTGCTATCTTTACCGTTCAAATTCAGTTACCCTTCACTTCGTTAAACTCATGCTCGGCCTGGCAGAAACATTAGTTAATTCACAATTCGCGATACATCTAACTTGAAAGGAATCCCAAAAGAGGACAGGACAGACTCAAAAGTTGATTCTGAATGCACACTGGCCAACACAAGCTGCACCGTTGTGCGACCAAAAGACATACAGTCTACATCATTCAGCCAGTTTCTGTTGCTGTGACCCATCCCATGGCGGACTGTTGAGGAGAAAATACAGGATACGAAGTACTCAAAGCCGAAAGTTTGCCTATTTCCACTTCCACTTCCACCGCTACCGCTACCGCAATACGTTGTAATTGTCGCGTTGCCGATTGGCTTACACCATATCAAGCACCGAGAAATAATATCTGATCACGAAAACGGTGAGGTCGTTTGAAATATTCCTAGGTCTACGTCTAGTAGGTCGCTAATGAGATCAGAAAAGACAAGAACATTATTTGCAGTTACTTCACTAAAAGTAAGGGAATTCCGCTGCAGTCTCCATGTGAGTAAAGACCATCTGTTATCCAGAAACTTTCGAGTAATGGTAATCTGGCGATATGCAGACCCCGTTAGCGAAAGTCACTTTAATCAAAAGTAGACACCACATCTGTACCCAGCGTAGTCACATTCTTCACGGTATTAACGTAGAAATCAGGGCTAGTCTTGAAGATGTTACAGCAGAATATCAAAAAAGGAACATCGAAAAACGGGAGAGGTTGATTCACGTTGAATTCGCGAGTGTTTTGCCGGTTACAAAAGCGCTAATATTTCTCCTGCGGACATTTTTGTGGTATTCGGGAGTCATAGAAGAGTCGTAGGCAAGATATGTTTAGCCGTATTGTTATCCATCTACTTGTTCCACCATGAATTTGAGTAATGAGTGCGGTCACCTAAAATCCCAGGGTACGATGCCAGTGACGAAATTGACGTGGAGTTGTTTCGTGAATCACACGCCTGATATGAACATTCTCCTAGAAGCCTACTTCGTTTTGCTACGATCCGAAGATGAGCAGCTGAATTGGAGCAATTTTTCCTGCCACGAAAGCCACAACGTTGGTCCGCAAGCATATCATGAGATCCTGAATAATGTACGAGTCTCCGCACCAAAAAGCTTGGTCACACTCTGTTGAGGTTTCTCTCGAATCGTCAACTGCCACCGTGGTAACCAATGCTCGAGCTCCCTAACATCTAGAATCTAACGTTTGCTGGTTCTTAAATAATACCCTGATTATGCAAAAAATGAATTATTATATGGAAATTGTCCACTGCCCCATTAATGTTGATTTCTAGTACCGTTCAGGATGAAACCGCTGGGAACATTCCCGAAGCTGGCTAATCTTATTGATTAGTGCTCAGATGAGCAATATTATAGGAGTCTTCTAAATCATGAGTTACTGTTGTGATCAACAACTCGTAGTTGAGACCTTTTGGCTGCTTTCTAAAACCACTTTCCTTGCAATTTGTATAGAAAAAACAACCAGATAAAAAATTTCACTTAGCCGATTTAAGCTAAAGTAAACGTAACATATTATGTCGTTACGGGAATCTAGAATTCACCTCGGCAATTGATTAGGTGGCTGCTGATCTGTTCGCCGAGGTCGGCAATCGATTTGCAAGCGTTTCGTCACCATTCGAGAAGACACCATAAGTGCTCCGTTTGGTGGTAAGTACCTCTGTTCGTGCTTGCGTTCATATAGTTTACAAAGAGCAGCTTTTGCACTGTAACTTGATTGACCATTTATGATTATCGCACTTGGATACTGGTTGGTCCGGTCTCATTCTTTGTTGCGTTGTGGTTTGTGATTCTTGCTTTCTAAGGCCACGTTATGACCCACACTACAGCGGCAACTTCAACACTAGTGTGGCCGTGGAAAGCAAAAAAGACAAAACAACAAAACAGATTATGGTCGGACCAACCAGAATCGTGATGCGATGATTGTCAATGGTCAATCGGGTTACAGCGTAAAATCTGCCCTCTGTAAACTCTATAAATGCAAGCAAGAACAGGGGGACTACCCTCCCAACAGTGCACTGAATATGTTTCCCCGAAGGGTGCGGAAACGTTTGCAAATCGATTGCCGAGCTCGGTGAGCAGAGCAAAACCTACCTGACCAATTACCAATTAATGCACCCGAGCTGCCAATATTTCGACACATTACCAGGAATTCACCTCAATGCATGCAAAGCTTTTGACGACATTGTCAGCAGCCAATGCGAATTTGCCCTAGTGCGTCACAATAGTGTCTGCATCTTCTTTTGTACCTATATCGCATAAAAAGCAAGTGTTTTACATTCCTAATACTACTGTTTCGTAAACTCATAGTTTGCCGAAAAATGAAAACAAAGTTGCCTATTTGTAGCTAGTCCGACATAACGAACAAATATGATGCTTATCCCTTTGTAAAGCAAAACTTTTATAGAACTTTAAGTGAACGTTATAATGCATCCACATTATTTAACATTACTCTACTAAAAAGTCCCGTCAGTTTCGCTTATTTCGGATCGCTACGTGCCAAATCAATTGAAAAGAATAAATTAAGGATCGCATTGAACAAATCACAGTTTCCACAAGAGAAAGTTAGGCATCCGGAAGAAGTTGAAGAAACTTACTATGCTGTTGAAATGGACGTTTCGTCCCATATCCACCAACTTAGTCTCTGGTCCAACAAAATTTGTTTTTTTTTGTGTGTAGATGAATATTGTTTGTCAGAGAGTAGTAAAGTTCATGCAATGGTTGATGTAGCAACTGGAAAAAATATTCGTTAACCATTTTGTGTTTTTTTCGTTATCTGGAAAAAATTTGTGACTACATGTCCATTAATTCGGCATTCTCCTGATAGTCGTTTAAGACACAACATTCAGCGGGTTTTTGGCTGAGTTCGATGTTAGTATCTGGTTATTGCCATCGTATTTTCGTGGAAAAAGCACGGCCTGCCAAGTTTACTATGTATATGGCTGTTAGATTCCCTAAGTGGGTATTTTAGTGTTAACCCAAGGTAGAATTTGAGATGTTCATTTGGGAGAGATTTAACTTCTCAGCGTGGTTTAGATTTACCACGAATAAACAGGTAATACACCACTAAGTGATAAATTTCGTGACTCCATTTAAAACTAAGTGGAATATTTATAGGATGAAGGATGAAATAACACCTGGCTGGTGTCAATACTGTTATATCTGGTTGCTCAACAACTCAGTATGTTATAACCCCAGGCAATCAAGGTAAATAAATAACAAACAAAGGAAGGCTGTTTGTAGTTATCATGTTATACACCATTTCTAAAATGTACACAAAATAGCGGAACTACCGTGCGTTAGGACATACTATGTCATCCACGCATGAATTTACAACAGATGCTTGGGACCAAAATGCTGTTGGAAAGTTCTGCTCTCTCCAGATGCATCGCCATATTTGTTGCATGGCTTTGTATGTCCGTACCATATCGGTGCTTCTTACAAATTTATCATTCTTGTTTCAAAAAAATAGAAGAATATTCAGGAATGACTTGATCACTGATGTATCTACCCATGTGAGTAAATGCCAGAATGTTCAATGCTGTAGAATTCCCTTTTGTTTCGGCTTTTACTCCTGGGCAATGACATCGCAATACACTCACTTGCGTGCATTTGCAGGATTGAGTAAATTTATACTACATTGGACTCAAGTCGATATCGTATATAAATAGTCCATTGTTCATTCACGAAAAGCGCTGCAGTATCAACCTGTATTAGAAATGCCTTCAAGGACTAACTATTCTTCTAAATGGCATCAATGTAAAGGGTGTGATCGCAAAGAAGTACCTTGCATATACTTCGACAAACGCTGCGCACGCTTGTAACATTATCAAACGAAAAATCTGTCATTCCGCGCATGACCTGCATCAGCAGGAAAGCACAACTCAGCCCATTCATTGGGTATGGTCATGGGAACGAAACAATTCAGAGAATATCTACCGGGTTCAACATTCTTGGAAAAGCACGTTTGAACAGAAATGGTATTTCTAGCTCCAAATGTCTGTTTCGTGTCAACGGGCTAAACTTATCAATGCTTTTCTTTCGTCCTAGATTACAACTAGATGCATTTGGAAGAGGCAGTCTCATTGAGAGAGCTCACTGGTCTTCTGATATAGTGATCAGAAGTATTAAAACCACAGCTTTTGTCCATCTGTATCCATATGGAGGCAACCTCGCGAAACTGTTGGACGCGCCATGGCATTTCTTTTTTCTAGAAATTTTTATGGCTGTACAACAGCGTTTCTTTTTTCCTTTTTTTAACTACATTATCACTATTCTTTCTACCAATGTTATTGTTGAGATTTGCAAAATGAAGTGGATTTTGCAAAAAGGTTCAAGTTGCGTGTGATAAAAATGTAAAATCATCACTACTAGAATCTATCAAGCTCTCAGTTTGAGGACAACCAACCATATGGAGAAACGGCTTTCGATCCGATTGTGTAATCCTGAATTATCTTTTAACCTTATATTTCTGCCTTTTTCAACAATGGTCCTTTACTTTATTGAATCAGCGGTGCTGGATTGTAAGTTATGCCATTCAGTAACACGCAACTATGCTCGCAAAACTGGACCACCGTCGATCAGGAGCTTTTGGCCAAGTCACCTGGAATCAATATGCTTAGTTAGGGTATTCATTACGTCTTAAGCCGAATGACAATATTTTTTGATTAAACGATTTTCAACTGAGCATATTTTTTTTCGAAAAACAGCACATATACAATGTTTTGTAATCTGGTCGAGTACGCTCCAGTATAGAACACATTTGTGTATTATTATCTCGCAAAAGAAGAGCTCTCATCCATACAAAAATAACTTTTTCACATGTGGTTGCATGTAACAAGATAGAAAGAGAACCATCATTCTTATTAATTTTTGAATATCTGTGACAATTTTTTATGAAATGCCATAGTTAATTTATGGCACATCTCAGTTATAGGATAGACGGATTTTTGAAAGGGAAAACAAAATACCACACTTTTTTCTGTCAATTCCATCAATGCAGTTTTAAATGACCGTGAGTTTTATCTTAAAACTTTTATGCTCACTAATAAATACCTGGCAGTTCAAAAGACTAGAGTTGAGTGGCATAAGAACATTACTCAAAAGCACTGTCGTAATGAGGTTATTGTAAGATAACAGCATACCTCGTGTTCTTCAGGAGCACAGTTTAACAAAGCGAAATTTTGAGCTGTCATGCAAGAGCATCCATACATCACAGGGCGCAAATTTCCAAAAGCGATCAGTTTTATTCTCGATAAATATCCATTTGCGATACGGTAGACTGTAAATACATACTATAAGCATCCTACAGATGTCAAGTGCCGTGAATACGTAATATTCGTCAAATCCTGACCGTGGTCTGTTGGGAGATCTGAAAGGAAACTATTCTTTTTCAGTGGAAGAATTTCTTGTTCAAAGACCAACGTTGTCCTAATAGTTCGCAAAATAACCCATTCTTTTGGCCACCGCCTGATCTGGATTTGCTTGTCTCCATTTGGCCAGTCATTTCTTATTTTTGTTCACTTGTTTTAAATTTTATTTATGTGAAGTTTGCGAAAATGGTTGCGGGTCTTTCATCACATCGATTCTTGGTACTTGACGGCTGAGTCAATTGGCATAATTGCAACTTGTTAGAAAGTATCATCACCTTATTCAATCCAACGACTGTCATCAAAGCGCCCAACCATGTATTCCATCAAACTAAGTGTGCCACTTGATTTCATCATCTTGCAGAGCCGCCATAACTTTTTATCTTCAAATACTGTTGTTGACCACCAGAAAGAGTGTTAGGAAACAAGAAGGGATTTGGTAAACTTTGAAATGCAAAGTCCAGGTACAGGCAATATGAACGGGAAAACACGTGTGACGCCTAGTTCCTAAATTCGGCTGACATCACGTTATGGTTGAGGTTTTGGCACATCACTACCAGGCAAGAACTATATAGGTGGCCATTTCATCCATCATTAGAATTCTTTTTTACGAAGTTGAAGCGGCCCCCACCGTTATTTTCCAGAACGAACCCGTGTTTTGTTCAACCGTTCTATTGAGGCTGCCAATCGCAGTCCTTGGAAACGATAGAAGCACATCTTTTCACGTATCACCGACAAAATATGATCTTCCTACGCCTAAAACTACAACTTGGAAATAATGAAAAACATCTTATTCTTACTTTTGTACCTAGGAAGATCCGCTTGTTCAAAATGTTCAAGTATTTGCGTAAAGCATAGCGCCGTCCACGAGTTCAGAACAACGGCTTAGTTATGCTTCACACGGTTTGGCTTCATAATGGTCTTAGTGAAAGTATTATCGCATTTGAAAATAAATAATTGATTCTTGTTGGCTGTACAGTTTTACTTTGCGGCACAGATGCCGGATGGTGTTGATAAGCACATTTGTCTTTCAAATTATATTTACGACTGACAAGTTTTGTAGGCCCGAGTTATTTTAGACCAAACACAACCCTATACAAACTACAAGAAAGCGCACTCCCTAAGAATAATGCGCATGTTCAAAATCTTCTGTTACACACTTCGACCTGACTCTCTCTAATGGTTGGCACAAAATCAGACCATCAAAATATCCTGTCACTGGTTTCACGTATGTTCAGACGGATTAATTATCCGCTCAACGTCTCCCAGCTACTCCTTTGTCTCGGTCAACTTTATTAAATTCTAGCTTCCTTCTTTGCTAGAATAGAGCCCTGTAGTGGAAAAGCATTTGAAGGGCGAAAGTCATAGAGCAGTCAGATGCAGAGATCAAATCGATACCCAGCGCAGCAGTACAACAATCCTACTGATTATAAAGCATTCTGGCAGGTTTCTGATGACCATTTAAATTATTACACAAACGAATTTGATTTGGACAAGTCCACTTGCTAATTGGCGTTTAACTCAGATACAGCGAACCTGCTACATTTTTAACTATGGACAAAGGTGTTTCTGTTGAAAAAGTACATGTAGTGTAGGAAAACCGATAGCCGAGAAAGTTGGCGGTCTTGCCTTTTATGATCCCCTAATAACCATGAAAATTGTATGATGCGTCTCCATAGGGCCTTTCAGCTTGGTGTACTTTCGCTGAGCTGCTTATACCGAGTTGCTTCTTACAGCCACACGTTTGTATGCTGAAAATCCGCTTCTTGAGGAAGTAAACATAATAACGCCTTGACTGATTTGGCCGGTGCCCAGTATTCACGATCTACCAATGACAACGGTGTAAGCTGACAGATGTGCTAATAGAGAGGCAATCTGATAGGCAATTTAAAAGTGGTAAAGATTGAGGTGTAGTTTATTTACGCAAAAGGAGTATTGATACATTTTCAAGGAGGTCTTCTTAGTCACTTCTTAGGATAGTTAGTCAGAAATCTGAAGTAATTTAGCATTTCACAGTTTGACGATTGTTTTCACTTAGTTCGACGTTTGTGCTATGTTAAATATACCAAATTCCAGTAAATTCTCATCAGACACTTCCCCAGTGAGCAGTATATTTGCTTAAAAAGCATTAAACAATCTGATCCTGGTGCTTAACGCAGATTGCTGTCTGTGGACGTTTTGTTTTTACGAGCTCTATCCTATCGAGGGTATCTCATTCAGTATGGATTTGTTTCCAGATGGACCACCAGCACTCTATCTTAAATGAGCCCTAGTCACCAGTGTAAAGTCAGGGTCGGATAGCACGTTTTCTTCAAAACGGTGGACCAGCGCGCTAAATACTCACTCTGAGATTGGATAAAGACGTAACAGTCTGAATGAGTTTTCCGCCGAATTTTCTGGATGGCATTCTTGGGAGACGTTGCAAACTTGCCTTATACCATATTTCAGGACTAGAAAAGAATGTGTGATGGCATCGCATAAGTTCGTAAAAACAATTCAGTGAGCAATTCGTTCGGTTTACGATGATGCACAGAGATTTCGTTTGTTATTCTCACAATACAATAAAAATATCTTGGGAGGAAGTGTGAGAAAATCTCGTTAGACAAATATCTTGCGGCTCAGAAGGATTTGTCATCCCAGTCCGTAGAACGTGCATTTCCGTCCGAGTCTCGGAAGATGGTTACAACTCAGCTGCTACGCAGCTTATCATTTTGGCACATAGGTTTGTCAATGGGTTTTACAATTGTAATGACGACCAGACGCATCAGAAATCTATAAACACAGATAAAGGTTCAATTTGTGTACGATAAATCGAGGATGAAAATTTTGCTGCCATTATTTCAACTTGCTGGTCTTTCGCAAACAAGGTCAACAATTAGCCGAGGAAATTCACAGCTCCGTAGTAGATTCAAATAGCCCGTGTTATCGAAGCTCCATTTTGCCGTATTTAAATGCAGTAAAGATTTTCAACTGACAGAGGCTCTAGATTTGTGAGGATAAATGAATTGTAGTACATGGTACATAAATTTGTGTTCGATAGAACAGGTTAAGGATGTTTCGCCAGGTAAACAAGTTGGCCAAATTATCTGGTCTCTAATTTTTAAATTTGCTTTGCCAAAACCGGGCGACTCGAAGAATTAATAGAGATGGAGAAAAGACACTCAATAGTTATAAAAAAGAAGTGAATTCCATACATATAATGAGAAATAACAATGAAAACAAGTGCACTGGACAGTCAGCATTCCACAAACCGCTAAGTTCTCCTTAAGTCCCGCAACCTAAAGGATGCGTATAAACACTGCCAGTTGAATCAACAATTCTCACCGTTCCGCTGATTCATTTTTCCCTGGTATTGAGGCAATTATGAACTCTTGAGCGATTCAACCGATAATTCTTTAAGACAACTTTTGGCTCTGCCTAACAATTTAATTTCACTTCGTGCAGTCTGGATGCACCTTACATTTGAACCAGTCCCACATTACATCACGCTGCAAGAAAGTTCTGACTGTCGGACTAAGTATACGAACGCCTCACATTGCTGTAGGTAGCTCAAAGTTATTAATTGTCCACAGAGTGCGTGAAGCTCACATCAGGGAGGTTTTTGAAAGAACAGCCAATCCATGTCTGACCAAATGTTTCGGATTAGATGATCAGAAGATGAGTGATACTCTGAATGATTCTGCTAGAAAAGACGCTATCTAAACACATGAATTTAAACATTTGTGCTTTTAGCCCAAAGCTACTGCATGGTTATTACATACTTGGACAATATTCGTGCGTAGTTTGAAATGAATAATCATGGTAAATCAGTATGACGTTGTTATGGGACTAGGATGAATTTCTCATGAACGTCAGGCTTATAATACAATTTGGGATTATAGACCTCTCTTACGAGCCACACGGATGAAAAAACCGTTAGTAAGCCCTCCATAGTTTGCAGCGACCTTATGTCCCTTGATAAGGCTCACTAGGCCAGATACTAGTTTCCCGATCAAAACAGACCACGGCTCATTCTAGTGTATATTTGACGAATTGTATAAACGTGAGCTTCCACCGAAGTTTACCTAAATCGGTCGCCAACAGTAACTTCATTTGCGAAAGTGTTTACTACAATTTATGCACAACTACTTAAATCAGTAATCTAGAAAATGGTTCCTGGACCACACCTACCTAGCGAACCCGGAAGGAATGAGTCAGTAAAGACTGTCAAGGTGTCTCATAAACCTCATAATGACGACTGCAAAGAGGAGTTTAGATTTAATCTGTGCATAATTTCCGGCGGGTTAGCTCAAAACTAAAGTGTATGCAAAAGTACGCTCACGAATATGTCTCTTCTGGGGGATACGGTCGTGAAGGTCAACATCATCCAGCATAGATAGTGGAAGCTTCGTACTGGATCAAAACCAAAGGCATTACCAAAATATATTGTTTGTTGTGGACTATGATTATTGGGCCAAGGCATTCTAATGCTTCCTGTGATGCACAAGAAGCAGTCGATAATCGGCTTGGTGGTTTCCACTTTTCTTTGTCGGTCGGCCTTGGTAGAATTGCTGGTGTCCAACAAATCTTTTTGGACAGTTTGGTGTTTGACTGCGCCGGTGACCATCGCTTCAGAATTTTTTGGATGAGCTAAATTTTGACATTGAGAGTGCCATCCATTCAAATTATACAAGCGACACAGTTTGACCATATATCATCCGCACATATTGATTAACTGTTCTAACCACTTAGATTTCCGGTGTGTACCCTTCTTGCTTTTCCTTCCACTTTTATCTGTCTTGTGTCTTATATAACATCAGGAAACTAAAACTCGTTATCCGCGTCCCCATTCCGATGAAAGCTGAGTGAATTGTCAGAAGAGTTTAAGGACTGAAAGCTGGTCGTTCTCCTACAGAATGCGCCACTGAATAAAAATGCTGTAACTCTAATGAACCAACCTTTGTCGAGTAATTTGGTTTAACTGACAGCTACTGTATGACCAAGTGAACAAATCACTGCAACTCCATTGCTTTGGAAATACACAGTGTGGATGAATAAACCGTGTGGCGTAAAATTGCACCGGAAGTTAATTATTTGAAATCAACGTGGGGAGCAGGGAATTTAATATTGGAGTTATTCACACCCAATATTTCTAATCAGAGGCAATGTGTTGGACGAGATGCCATCTTCTAACAAGCATACTGGTTTATTAATACAATGCGGGTATAGGGATGACTTTTTGAACTCAAAAAACACTGACAACTGTGGCTTCACAGGTTTCTGTCAATGAGAGCTTTATCCGGCGACCAATAGCCTGGATAGCCGAAGTGCTGTTTTGAATAATGGATCTGGTTAAGCGCATTTTTGTATGTATTTTTGGCAGTCCGTTTATGCGAGAAATACATGAGCTAGTGGGTTGTAGGTGGCAATATGGTCTTTCTTCGTATACCATCTATTGCGTATCTTGGGACATTTGGCCTTGCCTGAATGTTTTTGGCATAGTTCTGCTTAAATGTTCAGTTTGATGGAGTCTCCTTCTCTAGGGCGTCATCAGACCAAGTAAACGCTTCTTTTCGGGCCTGTCAACGTTTTGATCTCAAGAGTGCAGCCTGCCCTAGAAGAAGTACCTTTTCTGAGAACAAATGATACATTTTTTCCGAAGGGTCCCCAATGATAATGCTAGTTTGTCTACATTTTGGGTTCATGAGGTTAACGTCAGGCAATATGTTGTCCTTCGCCCCACACACCTCGAAAAAAATCGCAGTTCTCTCTACAGGGTATCCGGTTTCTCCGTCTTCTTTTCATTTACAGTTTTTCTATGATGAATTTTGCCTTGAGTAAGCAGCGGAATAGCAGGAGGCATGCTGTAATTATGTTTAGTATAGTGCCTCTCAAAAACGGATTCCTACCCTCTTGTGCAGTTGAATTCGGCGGTAAGTCAAAATAGTTTTTCGTTCGCCTTGTGTTGCCAAGCGGTAGTGTCCGTAGAAGTCAGGTCATTTACAAGGTTTTGGTGAAAAATATTAGGAGAAAGCCATGAGTGTCGTCATGTACGTGGGTTTCAAACACAAATTACTGTTTTTCTCTGTGGATCACTACTTAGTCTAGCACATTCATAATTATTTTAGCAACAATCAAGTTAATAAACTGATGCACAGGGGAATCGTACGCACCCAGTTTGCTTTGTGACATGTGAACAAGTCGGGCATTTTCAGAAATGCACGAGCTTGCTCTTTGTACGAAATAAGTCGCTTTCATGAATATTGTTAGTTATACACACCTATTTTTTACTTAAACCGACCTCAATAAAACGTTAAAATTGGTTTGCTTGACCTCCTTGCCTGAATAAAACACGCGGTGCTGATCACTTGGTACTAAGGAACAGTGTTAAATTTCGTGGTGTCTAATTAGTTTGCTAACCCCACTACTCCTCTTTTGTATTATAAAATCATATGTTGACTGTCAGTATGATTTAAATCCAAGAGTTTTGTTTTCGAAATTCACAAAGAAATGAGGAAACCAATTAAGGATTCGCCGAAAATGTTTTTTCTTAAAAACTAACAGCTTGTTAGGTGAAAAAATCCGGAATTCATGTATGGCTTCACATGTCTGAACTTAACTAAGAGAATATGGATTCAAGACCATGGTATAACCACATCAGGGCGTGTGACCTTGTTTCAAAGTGCACTGTGACATTTGATAAAAGCTGGAAGAGTGCACAAACAATCATGAAGTGTATGGAAGCAGGTGTACGAAGCAAGTATCACACCTACGCAGATGGTGTTGACGCAGAAAAAGGTAAATTCTTCGTTGTTTTAGTGGTAGCCATGTCAACGTAGGTGAAGATCTTGGAAAGCCCACATATGACCGTGGTTTTGATGCTTTGCGGCTTATAGCATTTGTTTATCAGAAGATGTCTCCCGTTCTTGAAAGTTGTATTTATTAGAGCAAACTGACACACATTTTTCTTATAATTTTTAACTCATATTTCGAGATGATCGCCATCGTAAGCGAATTCTCCCTATCTGAACAACTGCTGCGGCAGACTTTTTGAAATATTTTTTTTCAGGTGTTTTTTCACCTAAAATTGTTCGTATTTTGTGGAAATTGGGTTCGCATTAACGAATGTATTAGCGAATTGATGAGTGTAACTATTAATTTTCTATAATCTGACAGGTTACATGTGTAAGACGGACAACTGTCGAAAAATCCGGGAAAAATGACATTTGTGGAAGGCTAAAGTGCACCTAATATTGTGCACGAGTTTTCAACCTAATTTGATCTTAAGAATTCTAGGTTGTAATTAAGTATCGGGACTGATGGTTAAATTCAACCCTCCCACAGACGGGTGCTATTACCACATTCCATTTGGTCGTTGAGACAATTGACCTTGCAAAAGATAGCGCTGTGTGGTTGCGTCTTAATTTTCCAACATGATGCTGGCTTGCACGTTTAGAAAGACGCTGTCAGACGTTTTGACAACCATGCTACTGCAGTGCTAGTTATGCTGGAAGTAGATTAATAAAAAGCATCGGTATTCGCTGGGCTATGTACTAGAATTTCAGGGCACCAAAATAGAAACAACTTGTGGCCAAATGATCGGACCTAGTCTGTCATAGATCACCTAGTTAGATCACTCAAATCGCAAAAATACTCACCAGTTTCTCTAAGATATTCCATTGTTTCCATTATTAAGGCATTGAAACAAGTGAGTGCACATTACTTCATTACCGGTCAGTTTTTGCACTCAAAACTGATATAAATTGGATCGTGAGATATTTTGGCAGCGCATAAAGTATAGTTTGGGAATCTGCTCAAAATGTTTGGATTCATTAAATGTAAAAAGTCAGCTAATATCTGAAGTCAGTATGGAAATTTTGCACATAACTCTTAAATGTCTGTTTGGGCACAATTTTTGGTAGGCGATTCTTGATACACTAGGTGAAATATCACATGAAAGTTTTGCTAAAACATTTCTTGATATATATACTGAAGGCATTCACGTGACTATTCAGCACCTTCGAATATTCATTACTGTGGCCTCAAACCAAATCTTGCAACTTATTCCAAAAGTAAACCAGGGATCATGTATTTCATCTACTGTGTTTACCCTCTGTGTTTCAATTCTAATCTTAACGAGTTTGCAGTTGTAGCGTTGAGATTCTGTTTTTACGGGAGCGTTCAAAAGAATTTAAGTAATTGTGGTGCTGGAAAGAGATCGTAAGACAGCAATTGGGAGGGGGTAGCTTTGTCAAAATGGCTATATGCCTAATGGGAACCGGTTTCTTTGCCACACTTATTGCGAGTTGACTGGATACCACTTTGCGTGCGAAATCCTACCTACCATTGGTACGGTCGTTTGTAAGTGTATGGAGACTGTGTTACCATATTCAGACTACGGGTGGATGAAAAACATAACGAGGAATACTGGGTTCCTAAAACTGATGCAGGAATGCGGATGGAAGAAGTTTTTGGCTCATTTTTTTATTCTATTTAGGTCTATGATATTATGGTCATGAAATGATGGGGTCAGCGTGGACTATTTCGCAAGATTCATGGCATTCTGAATGGTTAAAACAGCTGCGATGTTTCGATATCTTTCGGAAACGATCGTGCTACTTTCTTTGAATTAACTTAAGTGACATTATGCGGCATTCTTTGCAAAGCCGTTTATGAATGCATATACAGAATCTGAAAGTTGAAAATGGTTTCTTTTTCGAAGCCATTTTTAATTTTAAAGCTGGTGACACTTGCTGGTTTCATGTTTTTTGGAACACATTTATCGCTCCATTCAATAATATATTGTCAAACGGGACACTGTTTCCGGGGTGAACCCATAGATTTTCCTGCAAATTTCTACCTAGGAGATTAAAAATGAGAAAGATTGTGGGCCACAGAACGGAACCTTCATCCTCCACGCCGTAGATCAGTGTGACCTGGAACTAGGTACTTACCGGCTAGGCAAGGTGTTGACGTGTTTCGGCAACTGAAAAACATGACGTTGCGCGTATCCATCGTGTGTTTTAGGTTGGATATCATTTGAACAAGCATCAAATATCTGATAAAGTCTACCTCAGCTGTCCGGACGACTGTTCTCAAGACAATTATTATCCGATCTTTAATATTGATTTTTGAAAACTTGGGGTGAACTCTGCTCACCCACGCCTCCGTAACTGCCAAACATGGCTCACGTAACACACGTCTGATTGGATTTCACGGTTGTTGATCATTGAATCATAAGACAACACAAAGTAAGCTAAAGCAGTACCTGTTCCATGTTTTGACACTATATGATTTCTAGCCAGGCAAATACACGTATCAAAGAATATAGGCCTAAAAGAAGAGCAAATTGCTATACGGATATTCGGCAAAGTCAGCCAATAAGCTGTGCTTCCAAAATTTTGTCTTTCTATAAAGTAGCTTTTACACAAGTGTAAACAATTTTCCGATGGATCACAGGTAGGGAACTTTCATTTAGAAGAATCATTGAACAAACTAAACGGGCTCATTTTTGAAAAAAAAGGTCTCTGAATAAATCATACAGAAATTCAAAGGTCTCAACAACCTTATTCTTGCAGTCCGCAACTTTTGTAAGTACAACCTTTTTGAAGAAAATTTTTTATGCACAGGATCCTTCAAAATTATGTGCTTCGGTTTACAGCAGAGGCTGAATTAATTCTTGAGTAGGTTTGATACCGATAAAAGAATGAAAGTACACTTATTTTATTTGCTGTGAGCACTAGCTTTTACGCGCATATAGTAATCTGAAATGTCTAATTGAATCGTGATGGTGAATGTTAGTCCGCCCGTTGTTCTCCCTAATTCAAGTTAGAGGGCTCTCATTGATGTTCAAAAAATCGTGGAAGTTTTTGCCACAAAAGAACTATTTAAAATTTTGGAATTCCTAGCGCAAATGTTTAATAGTATCTGGCTCAAACCTGGCTCAGGTACGTATTTGGTTCACGAACCGTACTACTACAGCGTGGCCGCTACAGAGTTCACCAGGGAGAAAAAAATGGAGGAAGGGATGATCCAATCCTCGCAATGACGCCGGCTGGATTCGGTTGTTCAGTATGGCCAGGTAATAGCTACGCAGTAAAGGCATATATTCCTAAGCAAGAGCACTATTGGCTGCTTGATCCAGCCATATCTCTCAGGACCACTAAGGATTGGTTTACCTTGTCTCAGTAGGTCCATCCGAAGAGACAGTATTTACCAGCCCAGCTGACTTAACCGGTAAGATCTTTTATAATATGTTGCCAAATCGCGTACTGGCCATTACTAGATTGTCTCCATCAGATAGAAGGATGGACAAATTGAACTCCATTAGGCAAACAGTTTTTTGACACGCTAAGTGCAATATGCAACGAGCATAACCTGGAGACTGTTACCAGCTATTCCACCGAGGGAGCGGAAGCAATCCGGAAAACCTTCTGGCGCACTTTGACGTTACTTACCTGTTGCGCCACAGAAGATGTACAAGGCTCCGGAGCAACGTTGGTCAAACGTAGAGTCTCCGGAGATTTTCCCCGGCCGGCCGCCAAGTTTATTCTCTACAACGTGAGACACATCAAATGGCTGCATTGCCCAGTCTGTCGTAGACATTCAAGTTAACGTCGCATCGGCACCAACAAATGTCAACATTTAGCAAGCGCTATCTTGAACTTTCAAAAATGGGAAGTGATCACGTCTTTCAGGGGTTCCATGTGACTAACTTAGCTTTCGTAATAAGCAAACCTATCTACCAAAGTGATTGGTTGGGCTGCAACCATACGGTGTGAATTTGCTCCCACCCAGTCTTTCAATAACGCTTTGTATCCCACAATTACAAAGCCTATACATAAGTTTTTATTGCACTTATTTAGGAGTTTCAAAATTTTTGCATTTCTAAAGGGAACGAATCAACAGTGTAATGTTGTCTGCTTATTAAATGCCTCTGGGCGGGAAGCTCAAAGCGTTTCTAGCTCCGAATTGTTGGAGACAGATGGAGTAGACTCAGGCAAAACACCATTTCCGTGGATGAAGACAAAGGCTGACAGAATACATCATACTTCAGACCACTGGATGCCGTGACATCAGGACAAAATTTGCCGTGGACACGTTCACATCCGCAGAAGTAGGTATATAATGCCATTCTAATAGACAATAAATTGGAAGATAAGCGCTCTGTCGCCAGACATCATCCCAGCATCTTATAATCTGAGGAGCCCAAAGCAGATCTCAGATCAAGAAAAACGACCGTCTTTGGCCGTGGCAGGTTATGGCGCAGCTCCGTCACTTTTTGTAAATTAGAGATCAGGGTGGTTCGTTCCGGACCAGGGTGTAAAACAGCTTCATTCTGGTGAAGCTGTTTCTCCCAATGACTTATCGACCTTTGTCAAAATAATATCAGGGGACATCTTGGAAGCTATGTTCACTGGAGTGATGCCGCGATGGCTTTTCCAAGGTATTCTCGTACCCTTTTTAATATGGGAATCACCGTCGAAGCGCTCTTTTCTACTGGCTTTATTTCCGCACTCCAGATATTTTGGAGTAAATTCATCACACTACACGAGAAGGAATTCCCATCTTCTTTGGATGAAGAACATACAAACAATCTGCGCTGCTGCAATGAAATTGCGTGGGGGATATATTTTGCTGATGATGGATTGGTACTGATGTTTCACCATTAAGCCTTCACTCGCCTTAATCCTTTCAGAGGTTTTGTAGATGCGTACTGACTGAACTGCTCCCAAAAGTTTGCTTCTAATCTTCCAAGATCATATTTTTGTGGATAAACTGACATCAATCCTCTGAAGTGATTATTTCACTAACACCCACCCCGCGAATTAGTTGCAACAAGAGAGGAGTTCCGCATGCCTCAAGAGCTTGCGATCCATAAACGAACTCTGTCAAGGATTATTCTCTTAGTGTTTGACGTTTGACTGATCTGCGCGCGCCACCAATTTTTTGGGTGGAATAAATTTTATGACTTCCAGTAGAGTGGCAGATCGCGGCGAGATCCGGCGTCCCTTTGGTATGTGAGCGCTATCGGGCAGAGAGCACCAGTTGTTGTAAGCGCGGCTTCTTTTGCCTTTCACCGGTCGTCAACCAAGTTGCCATTGTGTTTGTCAAGTTCCGGAGGCTTATCAGCTAGCTCAGCTTGAACAAACTTCAACTAGTTACGTCTGAATTGGAATTCTGAAAATGAAGCCCGCTAGGTCTATCGGACGAAGTGAACTTGACTTAACGGATGGGAGCCATATGACTTTCTGGCTCAACAAAATTCATAAAAATGTTATTCTTGTAATACTCAAAATCTGATTGCCTATCTAACAGTTTGATTTGAGCCAGATTTGACTATTGCCACGGAGATGCACGACTAGACTACTGATCACTGCAGGAGGAGTAGATATCGGGACTGACAAACTTTAGTTGCCTTGTTTCACATGACCCAACAAGTTAGGGTACATTTAATGGCCATTCACGCAGGTCCTGCGACCCTGATTGAATTTCTGATATCAGATATTACGACCTACTTTGCTGTACTTGGTTAAATGTTAGTACATGAGATGTGCTGGTGTAAACGAAATTTCATGTTATTTCTACAGGCGTCAAAATTAATGTCTTGATCTAGAGAGCCGAACTTGATTGACGTTTTGAGGATTTGTCAGACTGATCGTGTTGAGTTCATCAGTTCAATATTCTGTGTTGAATGGAAAATAGCATCTGAATAACAACATACAACCCTAAAATTTCTGCTTGTATATCTTTATGCATCGCGGAATAAATTGACTTATTTTCACTTGCTCGTATGCCCTTGCTGTCCTAACTTTTGTCTTACATCGTATGTTCATATTCAACAGTTGATTTGCAGAGTGAGTCACTGCTTGACTTAAAATAATACCTGAAGCAATTCATTTCTGTCAGTATAAGAGTTTTCGTGTTACGGTAGTCAGTAGGAGTAAGAAATAAGCCTGTGAGGGTTGCGGGACTAAAGAATTTTAATGAGCACTTTCCTTAGTGTACGAGATGTAAGAAATGATTGGTGCATTCATCCATAAGTCCGAATCGAGCAGTAGCAGAGATGCTCGGAACCGGCCGAAGAGCATCTGATTCGCTGTTGCTGACTGAATTCTTAATTACAGGGCCATTGTTTGAACAGCTTCATACCCTGAGTAACACAGTTATCGAATGCTTACACGATCTGTTATGAATCAACCATAAGCGATGGTGATATAATCGATAAATTCCAGAAGTTTTCAGTAGCCTAAGGACACCAAAAAATCCTTGCAGAACTCTCAAGGAGATGTTTGGCTTGCGAACGATGGTTATGAAAGCCAAAACCTCCATACAGATACAAATGAGTTGAAAATGAAAACTCAAATTCACGAATAAATGAGGATATTTTTAAGCATCTCAAATAGGCAACTTCATCGGTTCCATTTGCGACTAAACAAGAAGATACTTCATGCGCCCCAGCGGACACTGATTTCAGCGGAAACTGACATGGATGGAAAAAACCATGGACTTTTCCTGAACTCTCCAACTGGAAGCTCAAAAAATTATTTTTTTCCCACTGACAGAGCAAGGAAATTTTTTTCTGACCTATGGCCAAAACCAATTGGCACCTAAAAATAACTATCTGAGTACGCTGATTTCAAAATATATGGATAATACAACTGGGAAAACCAAACCGGTCATAATCTAATCGAAGTATTTATCCGTGTCTTCATTTAAAGATGATCTAGTCACCGAACAACTGACCCAAAGTTTGCATCGTATACTTCGGCACCTACACTAAAACCGTAGCTTACAACTGCTCAGCTCTCACATCTCAAGAATAAGTTGCCGGTCCATGTTCAAAGCAAGATTGTCCGCTCACTCACTTGCTCTTTTTAAGCAAAGTATATTGGATGCACAACGTGGCATTTATGTGGGGAGATCTGACAGCATAGTCGATTTAGTATAAATAGCGCAGTGTTTGGTCGCTTATCCGTTACGTGTTTCGTGGTTAATTTCAACGTCGCCTTTATAATAATCTGCAGAGCACTTGCTACTCTACTAAATTTGGTTAGATATGAATTTCTGGTTACATCAAACGCAACTGCTTTCCAGCGTCTGAGAGGGGTAGGGGAGCGTTCGGACGTCCAAGATCTTCACAAGTGATCAGTGGGCACCTCAGAAAACATTTCTGGAAATATATATCAAAACGTTAACGTCGAGCTGTAGATTCATATCTGATTGCAATTATCATTCGGACATTTGAAGGGAGTTACAACAGCTTTGACGACCGATTGAGCTGGAAATTTGCATCACTTGATAGGACAAAAAACAATAAATGACGAAGTGCTGTTGCAATAGGCTGTCAGTGCCCGCCTATCAGTAAACAGCAAACGAATTCTAGCTTCTTCTGAGCAAAACAACAGTAGAACATAGCCAGTCGAACTGGCAAAGTGACTAGGTTGTGCAGGATCTTCGGTATTATTAGTCTTCCGTGTCTTAGACTGGCCTCCGTGTTTTGCCAATAATATCTCCATCGGGACGTGGAACTGAAGTTGATGTAAATAACACACCTACTCACCAGGCATTCTTCAGCAACCGTGGACCAGAATAGCGGGGGGAGAGAATTTGGGAATTGGAACTTAAACCTGTACGGCCAGATAATATACGCCAAGCTTATAATGGTATCAGTATAAGACTGACGACCCTTGGAACCGAAATTACCGAAATTACTTCTCAGCTGTGATCTTTCAGCTGCCTTCCATGTATACTTATCACTTCGACCATTTCGGGCAGCGACGTCAATACTAGCATGTTACGAGTAAACTAACCAGAAAGCTACTCGTCGGAGCAGTCTCAAATGGCTGTAATTACGAACAGCCTTCATCATTTTAACTTCAACTTTGAATTTTTTGAAAAATTGAGGCGTTGTTTCCAAGAAAATGTGATGTTCATGGGAGTTGAACATCAGTGGATTAGGTGCATGCAAGCCGAAATTTAGTTCACTAGTAGTTCAACTCAAATGGCTGTAATTACGAACAGCCTTCATCATTTTAACTTCAACTTTGAATTTTTTGAAAAATTGAGGCGTTGTTTCCAAGAAAATGTGATGTTCATGGGAGTTGAACATCAGTGGATTAGGTGCATGCAAGCCGAAATTTAGTTCACTAGTAGTTCAACTCCTCTATTATTGGGAATACGGTATACGCGCTAAATTAGTTCAGAAAATTAACGGCGACACACTCGTGCGAATGGGTGCCAGATGCTTGTATAGAACAGGAAAATCGGAAGATACGTTTTGAGAACTTTATTCCATGGGAGCTGCACATTTTGGTTTGGTAAAATTGGGGGTCGGGTACATTTTACTGGGTACTACACATAATGGCGATTTTTTCCATAAAATATTATTCGGTGAAGTCAAGACAGAAACCTATAGTCCTGACAAACAGAAAGTGCTCTCAGTTGACTTAAATGCACGTCAAAAATGTTTCACAGCAATTTCTAGACACAAAATATTTCTCAAGCTGATCGGGTAGTCTCTGCGTATTTTTATATCCTGGATGGCTCCAACGAACACGAATGACGGAAGCTGTGTTGGAAATTCTAAGGGGTCTTTGTACCGTAAACCAGTTACAATGAGAGGTGTTCAGTTCTCGAGCTCTTTTTTCAATTCAGCGTGATGGATGCAAAGTGGCATGTTGGAATATCTTCCTAGTTGAGGTCAATTCTCTTAATTACACCAGTGACAATCTAATGACACATGCGGAGTTTACTCACAAACTAATAAGCGTCATAGATTCTCATTTCACAGCCCATACATTCTCATATCACAAACCAATAAAAGACCAGCGCATCGCAAGTGGATTATCCATATTTCTTGGTGAGCAATTCAAAGTTAGATGAAGCGCAGTTAGGACATCGTGAAAATGTTTTTGCAGCGTTTAAAATCAAATAATTCATTCTTATGATAGCAGCACATTGGAATAACACAGGCATTTTCAGTCCTTCCGTCGACCATTGATGTTTGTGTAGACAAGCTGCTTACGTTTAACTGGACTGGTTCATGTTAGATTTGGTAAAAGCAGTTTTAAATAAACTCTCAAGACAATTCTAAAGGTCTTTATGGAAAGCACAAGACGATATAAATGGTCTGTAATTTGCTTTTCAGTGGAAACACTGTGTAAGTTTGTGAGAATTGCCTTAAGTAATTTCTGTCCATTTTTGTCTGAAATATTGTCAAGTTGTGCCAAGTTTTGAAAACAAAAGTCATAAAGTATTATTTTGCAGGTTATTTGAAGAGCACGTTTTATGGTTAACCGAAAAATGTACTGCATGAAAACGCACAGTTGGATATTCAATGGCTTGGCACGTTCACGAGTGAAACGATTGGACCTGGGTCTGTCATGGAAGACGTTTACGGGAAATTTGCGTACACATAGCTATTGACAAATATCATAGTCTTCTTTTTCAAAATCACTTCAAAACGAGGAAGGAGAGGGTTTAGATTTATCAGTGGATACATTTTACCAATAGAGTTAGTTTTACTAACTTTAGGCGTCTACATATTTCCAAATGGGGAGTTGAAAGCATTCATTTGTGCAGCTAAATGCAGAATGCTTTGGCTAGTAGGTGGTCTCCGAATGTGCAGATAACCCCGGATGAAATGCAAATATATTGTAGGTGGGGCTGCAAGAAAAGAAAAAGTCATACGTTTTTAGCGCACGTAAAGTAGAACAGATATGTATAGTCCGTTTAAACCTAGAATATATAGAAATCCCGAATGGGGGTTTCAATCATCCAATCCACATTCTAGTATGTTCTACTATGAGATTTATGCTAACATGTCTAACTGGCTCTCAAGGGATCTAGTAAAATTAAAAATAGAGCGTATCTTTCCGGTAGAGAATAGGCGGGAACTTATGAGACCATTCAAATATAGCTTTTGAAGTATTCAACAGATTGACAATTATTAACATTTAGTATGGTTATGTATAAGTGAAGCAATAATTGTGCTTTGCGTGTTATCAGCCAATTTGTTTAAAACTCCGGAAAAAAGAAAACTACTGCAACCAAGCGATACCTCTTACAATCTTCCCGAAAAGCGAAGGGCGTCTGTATGTACATTTATGATGTTCAAAATAGGGCATGGTGAAAATTCTATCGGGCAACTTTCACAAATCGTCACCATATGGGCGAAATTTCTAAAGCAACTAACCAGAATAACGTGATGAACCAATGGCTGCGCCCACCGATTTCATTATACCAAACCTTTACGCTCTCCATGAAAATGGTGTTTATTAAATAGTGTCATCACAGGATAGTGTAAAACAACTTATTGCCTCGCTACGTAGCATCGGAGCAGCACACTCAAACATGAAGTAAATTTGTCAGTTGTTTTCAAGCCTCTATCAGGTTGAACCGCAGACAACGGTTCCCAACAACCGATAGAGTGCCGTCGACGAAATGTGGTTGAGGAAAGTTGAAGGCTAAACCCTGTAGTGCATTGCACTGTAAACTGACGAGTACAATATTACCCGAATAATCAGATCAAAAACGCCAAATGTAATGATAATTCTTGTGATAGATTGCCCGTGCTGCTAGGTTACTAGCCAGTAAGAAATCTATTTATCTCTGTTTGTATCTGAGTTGGAAATCACCTTACTTTTATTTTGCGCATGTTAAAATATCGTTCTTCCTAGCGAATCCACAACCGGAAACAACAAAGCAGATGGGGTTATTTCCAAAGCATCACTGTCCCTGCATACTTGAAAAGAATTATGGAAAGACACGTAAATCCCCTCATCGTTGGTTTATCTTTTTACTTCAGATTATTTAGTCGGTGCGTTAATGCAATTATTGTCTTAGTTGCTGTCAATTTTACATTAATTTGTACAATTGGGGGAAGATGTTACCAAAGAAAAGGATGTACACAAAGTGACTGATGCTTTTTAATGTAAACTAACCCGATAACCATTATGCAGGTGTTGAATGCGTGTTGGACATCACCAGCAGCGCAATCCAGGAGTTCCCGAATTCGCAACTATCCGGTTACCATCTATCATGGTTGAAATGGTTATATATTTTTTGGACCCTCAGTATAGTTTGGCATCACTTACCGACTGAAATCTCATTTAGACAGTGGAAATATACACGCAGTATACGAATTCTTGTCGAGAAGATAATTTGAATTATAAGCATCTCACAGGAACACCACGAAATATGTTTTATCGACCCGTTCGCGTATTGTAGCTGCCATGTTTTAATCAGCCCTTCGTTTGCACTCACTGGTTCGCTGAATACTACTACTGGTAGAATTATGAAGTTGTGTTTTTCACACTGAAGTGATATAATCTGGTGAATATTGTGGACACGCGTTATCATTGACCACTAAATTCTGCAACTCAATACTATTGCGTGAATGTGCAGTACACTAGAAAAATGAGTTTGATTGATGCAAAAGACTATTTAGATATGTTTATTTGTTATTAAGTTGACCCATTGCCTAATTCTAAACAACGTTTCCAAAACACATGACGTGACCACCAATAACAGAGAAAAACGTTTAGGTTGCAGAGAATGGACAAAAAATTCAACTAGAATGAGTACAGACGTTCTGAAGCTAGGAATAGTTCAGTTTTGCAATCTTATAAACATAATACCTGCTTCTATTTGAGCGACATAAACAGAGGTTTTGAACCAAGCTTAATTTACATCTTTGCCTGAAGTATCAGATGCTTACTTCCAAATAACTTTTCACGAAGCTTTCAATTAAAAAGCTATGCGGATGATGATAAATTTGGACAACAGTCGCCTAAACGCCGAACGCTCAGCAATAAATTAATTTCACTTTAGCGCGCAAAATCATCTGACACAATATGGGAATCGGCTGGTAAAAAACTTGTTGAACGACATCTGTAAAATTAGTTATCGGGAGTACGGGACATTGTATTTGGTTGCAATCGGTATACTAGATAGGCTGCATCGACGCGAACTCCTGGGATTTTAAACAATATAAAATAAATGTATGGACGTGGTGCACTACTGACAAGGTTGCCGAAAATGTTCCGAAGAAGGACATCATAAACGAGACATTCAGCTGGGTTTCAGTTGAGTCTTCCGTAAAACCCAATTTAGAATAGGGATAAGTTTTTAGTCAAAAATACAATGGTAATGCTGCAAGATAACACGAAATACTGGCTATAACTGGTAACTTACAATCACGTTGTTTTCTGTATTCTACCAGAGCGTAAGTTTTGGGCAACACCTTCACGTTTGGCATTTGATTTAAAAATATAGCTTTTGTTCCACAATTCAAAACAAACATGGAGTACATTTAGACATGTTGTTTCATAAAATGTTTCATAAAATATCAAAACTAGTAGAAACAACCAGAGGACGTGGATTGGCTGAAAAAACAATAAAGAGGATAAAGAAATAATTGAAAAAAATTGTATGCGAACACGTTGGTCTGGATTTGATACTTGTACGGGACGCTGTTGTGATCTAATACATATATTGCAGCAGTCACGGTAGCTGAATATAAACAGAGGAAATAGAATGCCGGTTCAGCCTCCTTGTACTAGCTCCAGGAGCTTGTGAATAACGCCGGAACCACTTTTTAGCTAGCCACACTTTACACTACTCTGCACAGTACTTCACTGTGTTCTTTTTTTCTACCAAGGCATTCAGTGTTTAATGTAATATTGGTATGTAGTCGCATAGGTTTTCTCACCTTTGCGGTCAACTGCATGTCCTAAAACAAGCTGTGTGCCCAGCTGGTTTGGACACACAAATTACTCAGGTTCTCTAAGAAGCGACCGGTTTGACATTTTAAAAGAAACCAGTTTGCATATCTCTGAAAGTTTTGAAAACAATGTCATTGTTTTTCAACTTATAAAACAAATTCCTGAAAAATGCAATGATATTTTTTTGGGCACCCCAACAGATTGATGAGTAAACAACTAAATAAATAATTGATAAATGTTTTTTTGGGGGAAAAGTGAGTGATGGTTCTGTGGTGGGTGATACTTTTGCCCAAATTATTACGTAAAGGTTGTAAAATACTATGACTGGCTGTTTGTTGAAGCAGATTGGTGTTTTAGTACTAGTCGTTATGACGGACTAAGCAGGTCCCTGGGATAAAATCGTGGATACACGAATTTGTCCAGATTGCCATAACCCTGTAATATAGTAGCTTTATGCGCTGTTTGTCTTCCGATATATCAGGACAGTAGATGTCTCTGCCTTGCTACTTAAAAGTGCACGTCAGAGTACTTTTCTCTCATTGACGCGCAAAAACTGCAGGTTTGCCATATATGGTTCGTGTGGGCTTTTTGACCGCTATCCCTACTAACCGTAAATTCTCTTTATTGACAAGATACAAGGCTAACATCATCTTTTAGGCCACAGAAAAATGAAGGCTTCCTTATTTGTTATCTTTCAGCATATGCTGACTGGTGTAAGTTTGCGGTTGGAAAACGCTTGCAAAGGGAATTACAATAGGTTTTCACTCTGAATTTGGCAAACAAAGCAAGCGAGTAACCAAACAAATAAGCCAAACTGGTCGGTAGAAGCGTATGATGTAAAAAACGCGTCAGTTGCAACCGATAAAGCTGGAAGTGTCAAATAAGCTTATCACTAGCTATTCGGTAAAACCCAGAATTCTGCTGGGCATCCGTGAGCAATTTTATCCGGAAGTCAATCCCAAGGAATCATTCCCTAACTCTTTGAAAGCTGTTAGGTATTATATCTGTCAACCCAACAAAGGAATGGAAACTATTTAGATAGGTGATGACCATATGTTTGTGCCTATCGAGAGATTATTGCTCACGGAACCTGGTTTCTGCTAATTTATCCACGTTAATTCAGACGGCTGTAATCTAATACAGCAGCTCATAATATGTTTATGAACCAGCTGTTCACATCATTCCCGATTGAACAGAACTCACTCATTCCGAGCACAAGTGTAGAATGACATCAAGGTGGGTAAGAATGGATGCAATTATAGACCGGGCTTGTTTTTAAAAGACTGCTATCTTGACTGTATTCCCTAGAAATATGAAGCTGACGCTTCGCAACGACCCTACAGGTGCACGTCAACAAAATGATGTGAAGAGTTTAAAACATCCACAAAATGATTCACACACTCCCTACACTCAAAGCCCTGAGCAACATACGGATGGGACATACACAGCTCACTAATGCGATTTATAAATAATTCCGTCTCTATATGAGGTGAAGCGTCTGATCTGCAGGTGAACAACGGCTAAATAAAGCTTCCGATTATTTTTAAAATATTTGTAGAAAAGTTATCATTTGTGCAAGATGACGTCCAGTGAATTTTAGTAAAATGTAAAACGGATTTAAAAGTTTACACAAAAACCTGTGGACGTACTTTGCTGTAATGTGTTTAATTGTTTGTAACTAGTGTGCCTGCTTTTAAAGTAAACAATTCTGCACTCGACCAACTTCTCTACAAATCAACTCCTCAAAGTGTGAAATTATCCCCCTACTTGAGCATGCAGTTTTGCTTGCGTTCAGCTGGTGCTTGAGAAAGATGGTTTGGGAAATGGATCCGCTTCCAGCCCGGGGATATTCAGCACTGACAAATAGTTTTGACAGAGGAAATATAGTGTATGATGTTTGTAGACGAACGGATGATTCCATCAGAAGTTGCAGAGGGCAAAAGAATTGGATTACGCAAAAAGTAATTCAACATGCCCTATCATTTCCCAAGATTATAATTCAGCGTTTTAACGATCTTCAGTTTTTATTTGCTTTCAATCATCTGATACTACCGTTTGATTTTGAAAAATACTGCAGTGGATGAACATGACAGTGAGTATCTGGTTTGTTACGCTCGTCTTGTACAGCACATCAACATGAAAGTCATGTCAGAAGATTGATTAAAATTTGAGTTGCTGTCGGTTTCGCGTTATAACGAACATGATGGTGAAACCATGTGCTACTTGTCGGAAACTTAATGTACCATATCAAAAATGCAGGAAAGCAATCGGATATTACTGAAGTCGACTATATTCAACTCACTGCTCTGAAGAAGGCGGATTAATTTGGCTCGAAAAGGCTAACAGATGTCCTAAAATTGTTGCCAATCAGAGTGAAAGAAAATTTACCGAAATCTATTCGGTGCTAACATCAGCGGATATGTTTTCTACCTAAGTGATTATTACGAAGTGATCTAAAAGGGCTGTAGATTACTAGGCGACACTGTGAAATACTGTGTCTTCAAATATATTGTTCCCGAAGGTGACAACTGACGGCTGTGTATGAGCATCCGGCATTCACCAGGATAAGTATATTTGGGCCAGTGCTAGCCTAGAATACGAAAATATTGGGTGAGGTACCGATGAACTCTTCATTGTCTTCTCTGTTTCAGAACGACTGTTGCGGTCTTTTCGTAAAATTCGCTTAGGTAATTCGGTTTAAACCATTTTGTTGAGTAATACATGTGATTCAACCGAGTACTCATGCTCGTACAAATCAGAATTTTGTGTATCGTATGAAAAATCTTAAAATGCTCAAAACCCTTGGGCCGATATTCAAACTAACTTAGTTGGACCAACACTGAGTGATTATACAGAAGCGATGTTCATGGATGGCTTGCAAATTCGAAAAACGGGAGCCACCCAAACGACAACTGCCGGTGGAGTGTTCCCACACGCTGCATATGTGCTGCTTTTTGGTGCAACTTTGAGCGAATACCTCCAAACCATGACAAAACTGGCCATGTAATTATCATATAAGGTATCACTGTATTTGGTATAGATTCAACGACCACCTGATTTTTTACTCCAGTAGCCAAGTGAAGGCCGCAATCCCAGAGATAGAACAGATTTGTCACTAAAGCATACGTGTGGGGCACTCGATTCCCTTTGACTGTCGACTGGAAGCCCTCGGAAAACCTACTGCTTGTGGATGGTTAGATAATTGTTGTTAACTTGTTGCACGATCCAAACAAGTGACCACATTATTACTCCTCCGTGAATTCGAAGTTTTATTTAGTAGTGGAATGTCAGGAAGCGCAGTCGTGTTGGTAAAAACTAAACTACGGGATACGTAGCGTGGTGAAAATACAATTAAGTTAGTTAGTCAACTACTTAATAAAACTCCCATGAGATCTATACTGACATAAAAACCTCACCATTACCACAAGTTTACTAGCAAATACGTTGGCTGGTGGATAAACCCACCTACCTACCAGTCAGTGCGTTCACACCGTTTGGGGTTATTACCACCTCAGTTTTGTGTTTTGGTGTCAGTTTTATTTATTTGTAAAGCTGTCATTGACATGGAGTAGATCTGGCAGGACGAATTGTTGACGGCTTTTTCTCGTGGTACTTTTGGTTTTTTAATGCGGTAGCTGTTTTCATTTGGACCAATAGGCAACAAGACACACATGTCTATTGTGATAATATTTATTTGGAATATCTAGTATGCAGACATATCTCGTTCTAGGAACGAGAGATAATTCATACAGTATTGTCAACATTCATTCTAGACTTAGATCGTATCCACTTTAGGCATGTTTTTTATAGACGCCCTGGAATATACCCTCAGCAGACTAAATCTGGATCAAAACATTGGGAAAAAGAAACAGCTATTCAGCTTCAAATACACGGATGGGTGCATATCGATCAGTGTGGACAAAAATAAGCGCAAATTTTCATTCTGCATTCACCCTCTTGTAAACAACAGATAGAGATTCTGGATATTCTTGAATTTCACAAACAAGAGGGTCAGCCTACCCGCTTCTGATCGGCTATCAGTGTGATATTATTATGCTGGCCAGCACACTTCATTTCAGTCAGTCGCACGCACAGGTGAGGACGGTTACCATTCTGTGCCGAGGTGTGTAGGTAGACTTTGAACCCAAAAATCTGACGGCTCGATCAAAACATGACGTGTGATGCATTTTATAGCTAAAACATACTAAACGTGCACCATATTATCACATACAATTCATGTAGGCCTGGGATAGTCACCAAAAAGCTAAGGATTAGCCGTTTTTTGGTAGTTTGTGTTTATTTAAAAAAAGCTTATACCTAGTAGTACGCTGCAAGCTGAATAGCGAGTGATATTCTTACACAATGAATTCCACACCACGGGGGTTTTTCCAGGGTTTGGGTCTTAAAAACTGAAAGCACAAATTTCCTTTCCCGATCATTGTATATAAATGGAAGTTCATACAGAAAACACCAATGTAGTGCAAAAGTTTGACCATTTGACCTCCCGTTACTGACCAACTGCTAGAGAATTCTTAAGATTGTGCCAAGGCATGAGGACGTGATAACGTACCTCGACCTTAAGTTTCATTCTGTTGACAATTTATTTGAGTATACTTCAATCGGTAATGGTTTATTGAATACTGGGACTTTTTCAAACGCAGAGGAAACCAAATTCTTGGGTAAGTGCTTGGGTAAGTGATTTTCCAATGCTATGCAGATAGGTTTGGGTAAGAGGTTCAACCACATGTTCGGATTAAAAGGCAGAAATATAGTGCAAGATGATAGATGACAACCACATTTTCTATCATAAGTGATTAGAAGACGAGCGTGTCGCTTTTCACCCCAGGAGGGTGCATGAAGTTCGATTTAAATGAGCTAACAAATAAGAACGCTCTTAAAAAGATTGCTTTGGGAACGTTCATCTATACTAGCTACGGGATAAAAGGCAAATGGGCTTTTGAATTATGACCAGAATACGCAAATTAACTTCTAGTACGCCTGAGATTTTACCAGTTCTTCAGATTAAACGCTGACCCTAAAAGTTATATGTATAAATATGTATGTATACAACGCGTGCGTATCTCTGTCTGGCACGGAACTATTTATTAGGCAGAGTGCATCGTGACCAATCAAGACAAACATCAATAGTTCCTTTAATCAAACTTGACGAAACTTTGTAAATTGGTCTAAAGGCAGTCGCAACGTTGCTCTAATGTCCTGTATAAACCAGGCGGGCTGCACTTAAATTGTGGATGTAAATACACAAGGATGTTTCCTAAGAGGTAGTCCAAAGATATTGTCTGATATGAGGACTAGTATTAAAGTTCACACAACACACTGGAATAAAAAATTTGTATAAAATCTTTAGACCAAAATGTTATGGGCAAGTTCTCCTTTGTGCGGCAAGCTTAGATACACAGCTTTGCAAGGTACATTTTAACTAGCATGTCCAGGTCGAAAGTGTCTATCTGCACATCTGTCTAGATAACCGAAACGCCTTAAATATTTTAACGGGCATTCAGTTCTATTCCCTAATCTATCTTCTGAGCAAACCTTTCCATATCTATCGTGGAGCTGGTGTGCAAATTCTTGTTTGATATTCTAAGGGACGAAAACATTATTGTGTGTTGTCCCTCGCGTGGATTTACGTGACACACTTTTCTTTAGTTGGCCATCGTGTACTCGAGCAACTGGTTACCTCTTTCAGCCTCGCAAGACTTGCAACATTTGCCCTGCCTAACCAAAAGTTATCAATCAAAAATTTATTCAAAAGAATTATACGCTGTCAGAAAAGTGCGATAGTTATATCTGCCATAAAATTAACGATTTTGCTACTCCTATCGCTTATAGAGCTTCCTCAGTTTTGAAGGCAAACATATCAGCAAGCAGTAAACCAAGTGAAGAATCCGTGACCGTCCAGCATACGGCACAAAATTACTTCCCTTGACTTACCATTTTTGATATTAACCATCCCCAATGCACGTCCAGCAAACTTTCAGGTGGATTTTACCGTTCGGCTATAGACAGCTGAACGACAGTCTAATTAACTCGTACGTTGACAGTGTGAGAGGCTGTTTATCCTTCAAAAACGATCTGGCCAAAAGAACCTCCTGGTGGCGTGTGAAGTGTGCGCTGTCGATGAGTTCAAACAGGGATAAAACAGAACCATTCTGGCATTACGTTTTCAAATACAGACGTTCCTTACATGCAGGGCTCGTTTACAGGATGATGTTTCATTGGATTGATTTTGGCGGCAGTATACAAAAGCCATTTGTATTATTTAAGAGTTATTTGATATAGATTTTTTTTGGAAGCCAATTCCCGCCATGCAAATATTTCCCTCGTATTTTAGTGGTGTTACAGGATTGTTACAGCATAACTATTCTATCCTTTTACTTCTAAGTTTTTTGTCCATACGATTGTAAGTGTGTTTTGTTGTACTACCATTGGTATCTAAATTGGGACATGCTGGCATGAGCTTGCCCGGGCGTAACCGGTAGCTTATGTTAAAAGCAAATCTCTTTGTTTGAAAGAACGTTGAATTAGCTTAATTTTTTTGTCCCCATTTTTTGGGACTTAAAACATAATCAAAGTACATTGCGGATACCGATGCACTTTTACCTGTAGAACCTTTAAAGATTTCCCCCTTTAATTTAATTTCTTGACTAATTTGTTGATCTTCAAAATTTGAAGTCTGTTCATAGACCCCATACTTTCTACCATGGGTTGTTGATAAGTTTTTACTGTGATAACTGATCTGAGGTGGGTGCTAGCTTACTTTGTACATGTATATCTTGCACGTAACTTCGCCAGTTGTTATGCGTCACTTTTATTGACAATCACTGTGTAGGACATCTAAATTTTACTCGACTTCAATATAGTGCAGGTATCCCAGGAAGCTTTGGGTAAAACTTAAAGAACGCTAATTCAAATGGGCGGTTCACAAACATTCAGACTATAGACCTTACCAGCCCTATGGAAGCAAAGCCCTGCGTACAAAGAACAGGCAACTTGACAGCTACGCTATTTGCCCCTCACCAAACACCTGAATCTGGAAGCATCAAGTGAAAGTGTGACTATTAGCCCGCCAACTTTCTGCGAGCATGTGTGGCAAGGGCAGGATTGGTCATTCCGGTGAGCCATAGTTGAGTGAATTGTCTCAATTCACGCACATGTATTTTCGTTTGCTGTCGAAGTGCGTAATTCTTCTTGGAATTTATAGATCTGCAAAACATTCTTCCAGTGTTCATTAGCCCATGGTCGATATGACCTGAAATAAGTAAACTTGCAAAGCAGCGCTATGTGATAAATCTTTATCGAATTCAGCAATGCCTTTGTTCCTGTCCAGGGTACATGAATATTTCAAGTTTGAATAAAATAATTAGTTTTAGGCTTTTTAGTAGCATATAACTTAAATGTCTAACCAACAGGTCCATCAGTCCTCCGCATTTCGGGTTTGAAAATTTGCGCGCAAAACCTGACGTTTATGAAACGCCCATTGATTTGTGTTCTACAGAAACCAAATGTTAATTACTTTGACTTATTGCTGATGACTTTTCGATGGTTGTGCACTTATGTGCTCCACACTCGTATAAAAATGGGACACAGTCAACTGTGTAAGATCATTTGATGATAACAAGTAGGGAGAATTGTGTCGGTAAACGCAAGTGTGTCATTATGTGCCTACCTGCACCGCCACCGTCTCCAATAAACCACGAAGCAAACCACGGAATTTTTACAATTTCGGTTGCAACCTCAGTCACTAACTTTCCTGAATAAAGCCGTCTAATTTGTACATTTAATAGATCTTCAGACATATTTGAGAGCAGGTGGGTTGCTTTATGTTCAGCAATCAATCATTCAATCAAAGTATTTTAACTCTTCCAAATGCGCTTTTGAATGCAAAAATTATTACCAGTTAATACCTCTGAACACACACCTAAAACCATTTTCAGGTGTGGGTAAACTCATTATATGGACTGTCGAATGTTTTAGGTTATGCAAGCTTCCTAACAGACAGCGTGGGTTAATATGCATTTCAGAATCCTACCACTTCAAAAGGAACTATGGACAATTTGTTTGTGAGTGCCAACGAGGGATTCACTTGTTATACCCTACGTCATTATTTATTTTGTACCCAAATAATGGACAAAATTATATAAATATAGAATGCCTTTTTTCACTTTTAAGCCCAAACTGCGTCCTTTGATTTTTTATTCCCAGGTGAACCACATAAATTTTTATTCGAAAAAAAATCGTTCATTTTAAAAACAAATAGAGCCTTGGTACTGGTATTTTCCTGATAGAACACTGCTCATCAGGTTGCTTAAATAGTTTCGAGGCAATGCTTAAACTCTTTTTCATTTTCAAGGCTCATCGTATAGTTCCTAATTTTTTAAATAACCGCATGTACGTAGCTGGAGAAATACTCCCATTGGCAAGCCTCGCAAACGAGGAATTCAGTTTTGTCAAACCATTTTGTTAAATCCAGTTTGATTCACAACCCAGTGTATTTCGTTGGTAGTCAAAAATTGTGTATTCAGGTGGATGATAAGATTGATGGAGACTTATGGGTTGCACCCACCTGGATAACTTTAAGAAGGATGAAAGCGATAGTGGGCTGTCAGGATCTTACCCAAACCTACGAGCAAGATGTTCTATCATAAAAATGTACTTAACTCTCTCCAGTATTCTACTGGTTAATCCATTGGAGGGCCTGTGGGCAGTGCATTCAGTCGAAGTGCTTAATATACAGGTGTCAACTGGATCTTTTCTTGAAGACACCATAACTTGCAGAGGAATGTGCCAAGCTGATCTCTATTAGATCTATTTGGTTGGTTTGAAATGTTAAAAATTACTGAGCAGACGGAGAACTGAAACATCATTATATTTGAATATACACAGTTACTTCTTCCGACAAAACTACAGTCCGAGCAATATACTATTACCCATGGACATATTATAAGATTCAGCTACACATGGTTGTGAATCGATAGCCTGATAGTGGCAGTCATCAGGGTTATTGCACACGAACGGACAAGCTTAATCAGCTTGCATAGAAATGTTTGCATCTAATAGCTGTTTCCTTACAAAATATTTGACCTTCCGTCTGAAACTTAGCGATCTTCAGATGCCATACACTCACACGAGCGATTGGAGACTATAATGAAAAGTATCATAGAGCATCTAGCACCAGCCCTATCTAAACAATGTGCTATTAAACTATCTTCGGCTGCGGTCATCAGCCATGAAACTAGACCATGCTATCTAGTCTTGCTCTGCATTCATGAAACATACCACCATAACTGATTGATTACTGGCTGTAGTGTAAGACAATGAAATAAAACTCTAGTATGTTGGCCAACATATTAAGTTAGTTTCCTTATCTAACTTGCAATTTTACACCCCTTTAAAACTCTCCCTTGAACAAGCTTTAGTTGTGCACAACAACTGAACAAAATTCAGGCGTTAGACACACAAGCCACGTATGATTTGGTTTTATCTGATTATTGCGACTTAAGAGAAACCAGTATAACAAAAAGAAGCATTATTGGGGTGGTAGAGTTGCAATTACTGTTCATTTAAAGTTCATCTGCATTTGTTCATCAAGTATAATCTCTTTCATTTTAAAATACACAAATAGCGCGTTTGTTTTCGAGTAGGAAATCAAAATGTTTGTCATTGGAAACCCCCACAAATTACCCAAAGTTTAGTGACTTTTAACTAGGGTCCATCGTTTTATGTACATAGAGGTAGTTAATGCTATCGTATCAAGTAGGCATGTATATAACCCGCTAGACTGGCCCACATTGTTTGTTGCTGTTTGGAATTTTTCGCACTTGCTGCCATTCAAGAATCTCCATGAAAATCTGAACGCGTAATTACCTGGAAACAAAACCTAACACTTGTGCATTCAAATGCCATTGGTTTATTTTGAATGCCTAAGTCGTTATTTAGTAACATAATTCATGAATAAAGTATGTAGTCTAATCAATCATATGACGGCAGTTAGACGAGTATTCTTAGCGCCGTAAGGATATGTTTTCTCAACGATGTATTAATTTCAACGGATTTACCAACCATTGACATGCAAATACTAATGCGCTGAAAGCAAGAAGTGTTTTTTAGGGTTTGCAATAAATCAGTGCTAACACCTAGTACACCTCTAGTATTTCAGCATCTAAATATGTGCATGCGTTTGTTTGTAGTTCGATATATTTGGGTCATCTGGCTCGGGGACTATTTAAGTTCGGAATGCCCGCGGTTGCAACCACAAAATGCTATACTCTAACCTTGAGCTACATGTTACCCGCTGTCCTTGCCTCAGGCCAATTAGTATTGGCTCAGGCCTTAGTTCATTTGCACTCGATTACAAGCTCGTGATTCTAAATATCTGTATTTAGAAAGCCAAGCGACCGCTATCTAATCACAAGAAAGGTTGTCTCGCTCTCTACAGAGGGATGCTAATATAACAATTCACAGCTGCATTACTGGACGCTTGCAACAAGATAAAGACGTTACGATTTGCGGACGGTTTGATAACATAGGCGCTGGCGAATGAACAGATTTCGGCTCGTTCTGCTTCCCGTTCTCTCCTGAGCAATGCAATCATACCTTCACTCCAATGTATGTGAGGTAACCAACCGGTTATCTTGCAGAATGCATGTGTGAAAAATGAGCCAAACATCTGCGGTCTGAAATAAAGTATCGAACTTTGTTGGAAAACCATTTGCAACACTAGCTCCATTAGCTCGACTGTCTTGAGCAACATTGTGATGACAATCCGTTAGAACAATAAGCAACTGTCCCATCTGTGACACATGATTTAAATACGCTTAAACATGAAACAGAAAAATGAAAAATACATTGGATTAAAAGCGCAAGTTCTGCTTCTAGTTTATCCGTTTCCTCCTTCAAGGACAAGTCTTAAGATGTTTGTCAGTAATGCGCTACAACTTCAGAAGTTTTCGCTGGAAAAGAACGATTCAGTTCATATGATCTACGCATATTATTGCTTTATTTGACCAAGGGTTCGTTGATGACCGAAACAATCGATATAAGTCAACTGGCATATCGGAGCTTTAGTAATTGTCCGCATAATTTTTGTCTACATATAAGTTTATATTTTCATCGGTCGGCTGGCGGTGTGCACTATTAGATTCATCCATCTGTGATTGTTGTTTTGTCGTCAACTCAGAGTTATTTTAACCATTTCACCACAGGTCAAATTGTTGCTGAACTGCTATACTGTTTGGTGTCATTATCATCTCTTGGATGAACATTTTACACGCTTCATGCGGAGAACAGTTGTAAAGTTAGCTCATTATATTTTGTATTTACTCCTAATTGCTGTGGTCCGCAACGTTCTGAAAACCGCGATACAGACACTTAGACACACTGAAGTTCGGTTGTCTGTCACCAAAAACAAGTACATCTTGCGGTGGAAGAGCAAATGGTACACCCGGTGAGGTCACTATCTCGGGTTGCTCAAGTTACCATACGACTTGCCAGTTACGTTGTAACAGGGACTCAGGTGCAGGTGTCAGGCTAATGACGTATAAATTTAAGCTATTTTTATTTTGCTCGTGTCCTTGTTCTAGTTTTTTCCTTTCAACCCACAGGTGCCTTAAGGCTGCTCCTAGTCGACTTGATGTACGGTAAGTGTTTCACTTCAATCAGTTATTTTGCTCATGAAAAATGCTTTGATAAAAGTTATGGTATAATATCAAGAATTACTGCTAAGTTACAAAACCCCCTCGTAATTCCACTGAAAAGTAAACGCTTTACGCTATTTATTATGAACGTACCAAACCTGAAATCTGAAAGTGCCTTATTGAATAATCGGTTTGACCAATTCCATCCTACTCGCCGCCCACTCTATCGTTAGCTCTCATGCTCTGATCGTGATAAACCACTTAGTGCGCGCTAGTAGCAAGCGCATACGCAAAGTGTTTGGTAAGGCACGAGCCTACAATGCAACTGCATTGTCCTATGTCAATAGACCTTCGGAAGCAACCTGTGTGAATAGACGCTTTTTTTACATGTAAAGTTCCGGTAGCATGTTGTTCATTCTTTATTGGTCTGCCGTGAAGCTGGGAAGTCCACAAAGATCTCAATCAAGAAATGTGGGCTGCGTGGTGTCACACGACTCAATCCGTTTTCAAGAGATCAAAGTTTTGGACTGGTTTGGTTCACTTGGAGCCAACAATAATGCTGCCACAAGTTTCGAGGAAGTAATGTTGGAAAAACAGCAAAACAAACTGTTTAATCTGCAAAGCTTCACCCTTGCGTCATTGTACCAATAGATCTTCACATCCCTGTTTCTTCAATCAGATGCGCTTTGTCACTTTTGTAGTAGGCTCACATCGTGGGGTGAAGAATGATGGGCCAAAGCGTATAGTAGATTTCACGCCACGCGCAAATTACTAACAAGGTAGAAGCAAATTTCTCGACACTTTTTACCAGTCTCATTGATGTACTAACCTAGTCATCGTGTTAGTTTGATGGCAAACCAGCAATATTCGTTTCGTTATATTACTTCATTAATATACTTTAGAGCATTGCTTCCTGATCCAAGTCCTATTTTAAGCCAAATATCTCGGAATCGGGACATCAGCCACTCTTGCATTTTAGCTACTTAATTACGAAGCCATGTCCACTTTAGATTAGAACGCTTCCCATCACCTTTTTGCTATTCAGTTTTTCTAGAATAAACACTAGGACCGTCTGAATGGGCTTCAACCAGAATGTGGCTGTGGTAGCTATTCTGTGCGTAGCTATAGTTTTTTTTCAATCTCTCGGCCAAATGTTTGGAGATTTTGAAGCTCACCGAAACGAAACCTGATTATTTTGCAAATTATGAAGCCCTTGTTATTGAGAAAAAATCAATGGATAGATTCAATTTGGCCAAGACAAATATATTCCTAATTGATGAACATTTGCGTGAGCTGTAAGCCGCCTAATGTTGTCTGACTTCCACTGTTTACATGTCAACCAAGGGACTACCTTAGAGAGGCTCCTTATTTATTCACTCATATGTGTTTTTTCCCAGTAGTTCGAGTGGTGTTTCGATCACATGCAATCTATATGCATTGCCGAGGAAGTGCGATAGCTCAGCTTCCAAGAACGTATGAACCCCCCTTTGATTGCCATATATTTCTATCTCCAAAATCAGCGGAAGAAACGGGAAGCCCTACAAAGGATAACTTTAAAGAATGTAAACTTGAAAGAAATTCAACAAGGCTTATATCTCCTTCAGTTTGTCGGATTATGAAGGGGCAGTACGTTTGCAGACATTCAGTTCAGGGGCGATTAAAATATTTAAATTTGGTGCAATATATGGAATAACAGTTGTGTTGCAACCTTCAAAGCTGTCTTAACGTGCAAAACCATATTCCATATTTATGATGCGGTGAGCCATGAACGCAAAATAAAACACGTTCAGAGTCAAATTTCGTTCACCCTTAAAGTTACCGCTTGGAAAAGGCGAACGAATGTTCACTGGAAATTGGGAGCTTGGGGCGTACCGTGCTGAAAGGTTTGGGTCGCATTGTAGTGCCTCCGATACTTTCATTACCAATATACTTAGGGCATAAGCTTTGGCTCAGTACGACTTACCCATCTAAGGGGTTTGAGAAAAAGAGATCGGCAAGCCAGAGTCTCCTAATAACTCGGAAATGGTAAACGAAAGGCCTCTGCTAGTGTCTGTAACTAACTACGTAATGGGTGATCCTCATTGTGTTTTATAATGTCTGTGGGGTTTGCAGGCACGTGTTCCTTTGCGTACCTAATTACGCTGATAAGCCTAAAAGATTCTAAACGAACGAAGCCAAAATACTGTGTTTTCTTTCGAAACGGTGGTACAGAGAGTGTCTGATTTGTTTCCACCCGGAGTGCATTCGTATTATTTTTTTCAAATAAATCCTTTCAAAAATATTTCGCACAACGCAAATCAAGTGCTGAACCGAAAACTGTCCCCAACAGGTAACTTTTAGGTGGGTCTTGGAACCATTTGAGCCAACCAGTTTTTAAAGCACAGCTAACATCTCAGGAAATCTGGCGCAGAATACAGTTGTTCTTCTGTCATCCAGGTGATTAGCGACTTGTCACAGCAACCGTCATGTAAACATTTAAAGTATAGCTAGAAAAAACACCCAATTCGGATAACGGTTAGTTTCATTCCCTAAAGAACTTGATGACAAAATGTTTGCAGATCACGTCACAGTCCAGCTTTTCGAATCGGACTCGAGAAGAACCTATTCTGTAGTTAAATAGGTCGCCAAATGAGCCAATCTAAATGCTCCTATAACTGCAGTTTGAATGATGTATTTCAACAAGTAACAAACAGGGGGTACAAGTAATCTAACCAGTGTATGAAAAATTTGGCACATCAAACTTCCGAATGACATGACCCTCTGAGGGGCACCGGATGCCAGCGATTTGAACGTTATGTTTCCTGTGTTGATTTCCTGAGATCAATTATTTTTGCCGGGTTTGGTAAGCCAATTTTCTACTGGCTTCTAGTATGCAACATGTAGTGTTCCATTCTACAGTGACTTCAGTTCAGAACTCCTTGAAGAGTATCTTGTTATTTGGAATGGCAGTAGGTTAATCTGTATTTAGGAAGAACAGTTTCGTGAACAGAAATCCATCGGCCAACTGCCGAACACGATATTTCTGAAAATTCCACAACCTTTATGTGTGTGAGCGGCGAAACCAACAAAGAATCGCATGAAAAATAGTTTCTTGAACGATTTTGCACAGCGGTAAACACAGAGAAACTTGCATGTGGCACGCTGCTATATACCGTTTGTGACACATCGCACTGCCTCTATCCTATATTTTCCGCTACTGACAATACAAATCATAGGTTTTATAACAAATGAAATTTTTGCCTGTGGGGAAAAAATTCGAAAGGAGGCTAAATAGGACATTCATCTAATCTCACAGATTTATGTAGTTACATTGATACATTTGCATTTTCGTAGCTACGCCTCCAGCCAGCTCTCAGAAATTGTGTTTAAATTATTTAAATAGCACTGTTGTTACCATAATATTTTCTGCAAAACGTGATTCGCGACGAGTTATGTGATAACTGTTCAAAAGTTTTACCTTCCAACTTTATCGGCTAACTTTCTTTACCTCAGGCTCTATTTAAACATTCCTCTCTTTATAAACTGTTTTTAATCAACTTCATCCTATTATTGCAGTATCCGTGGGTGAAGAAAATAGAGTTGGCTGCATAAAGTCTCCGAACAAGCCTTTCTTACTTTCTACTTTCGTTCCCCATGAACGGAAGCTACACGAAGCGAATGGCTTCGGGAATATTTCAAAAGTTCACAAGTGCAATCAACCTTGAGTTATCTACTGTGGTTCCATGACAGAAAAGGACCAATTATTAGACTATATTTCAGCACTTTGACGACGGTGATTCTTTCATGAAATTGCCACACATAAGTTAAAGGTGAATGCATCATATGGGCGTTGATCAAACGGCAACTAATCCATTCGCTGAGTTTCAGAATAAGACTGCGATAAGCCTGGCCTTGCGTCCTGAACATCTGATAGGCTTTGAAAACTTCAAGGTATTTACCTTTCAGCTGAGCCAGTTTGGACCAGCTGGTGTGGCGCTTTAGCTGGATTAACGCGATTATTGCGTCCCATTAGGAGGGGAGCATTTGTGTATCCAACCTGATAACAGCCGAATTAATTACAAATGTGAGTTGCCATCTGCGTGCACGTTTTTACATGCTACACGCTACTCTCATTTGGCAGCAAATAACTGCAACAATTCGACCTTTATTCACTCAAAAGGAAACAACTATAAACTAAATTAAAGGCGCTACGATTTTCTTTCCAGAGTAGATTTTCCGGTGTATATCACGTCCGCAAATTTAAGGTAAATAGGCTTAATAGGAGTGCAATTATGCACTGGCTATATTGGTGCAATTCTATCACGCTTATTTGAGAAAACTGACGGTTCTGTAGTAATACTTGCTCCGGGAAATTGGGTTGTCCTGTGAAATGCCTTTTAATCTAATCTAATGTGGGATACCCTCTAATATCTGCCAGACTTTATCATCCATCTGGACGGACCAGATTACATTATTCGTGTGCACTAGGTATTCTGGAAACCAGTGGGAAAACATTCTGAGTACTGTGGTTATATGAATGCACGATCAGTTTCTGTCGGTTGCATTACTAATTAAAATTATATGAGAAGTGGAAAAAAACTTATTTATCACCTCACAATTCTTGGTTAACATCTCTACTTTTGTGATTCATAGGTGAACTGATAAATGCTGACACCGGAAGACAAGCTTGTGAGTATAAATGCCGATTGAAATCTGCGATTCTTGATAAAGAGTTTTTTGTAGCATGCCTGGGTGAATATAAACTGTCAGTTAACTTTGTCCAAGCAGTTTTGAAAACAAAACAGATAAAAGAAAAGCAGAAAGCATAATTATGGGGCAAAATATTTACTCATGACTAGCTGAGTTATGGAAAAATTCCGGCAGCTTTGGAGTGAATAAAAGGTTTTGTTTCACGTTTTGCGTTTTATTGTAGCTTGTTGAAATGATACTTTGTGCTTTTTTCATAATTTTCTTATAGACAAAGTGATATACCTGGCTTACGCAGAGGCGTCCGCCAACATCTTCCTGAATAGTAAGCTGAACCTCCATATACATATAGTATTTTGCCTTAGAAGCACAAAATCCCAAGTGCATGTAGCATTTGCGGGAGAGTTTTAAGATTTTAATTTTACTCTTTTATTTGGATACGAGCAACCTTACTCTCACCTAACAATGAATGGTCTTACCTACTCACATGCATTTGAATGCCACCAAAATTGAAGTTCTGACTTATCCTTTGGGTGCTTCGTATTCTGACTCTGGCTTTCCGTGAGCGTTCCCGAAATTTTCTTGAAGTCAGCAGATTCACTAATTTGTTGGTTAAAGAAAACTGTGAATTTCCCAGTTGTTTACTACAAGGTTTAAAGTTGTTTTGTTTAGCTGATGTACATGGTATCCATATAGAGTAAGATTTGCCAGAACTAAAAACGGTGAGATTCTCCCATTTTCTGAAACACCCTTTTTCACAATACCCATAAGTTTTATGGCATTACGAACTGATGCAACGTTTCATTGCCCGTGGTTCAAGCGAGTACTTCACAAGCTTTGGAGTTAGATAACAAATATTATTTCAAATGTTTCAAGTTAGGCTACACATGCCATTAAAATTCTTTAACTCCGTCTGGGACCGTGAGTAAACTGAGAACTACGGTGCGTGCATTTACCAACAAAGTGGCCTCAATTCACTAATAAAATTTTGTTTCCCGTCGGTCAGAATACTGTACTATATATAATCGGTACTAAGCGGCGTCACAATAAAGTAAACGGAGCTGCATAAGATATCGCACAAGTAAATGCAGAATACATTTGATTTCGCACATTATTATTCATGCCTAATCTAAAAGTTGTGCTGCATTTAAAGTCACCAAGTACCTTACGGCTACTTTGGAAGGGGCTAAAATCTCAGTAGGCATTCTACCTTCTGTTCGCATCCTTATTCTGTGCAAAACACAATCAGACGGATGTTCAGCTCATTGGCCGTTGATAACCGGTGAAATAGGTACCATCCAAGTGGTCACCAAACGCGTTTGCCAAGGACAGGCTTAAAATACAGGATCAGCGGACTCTCAAAAATGTAAGGGGGTTGCCGGTTAATTATGACACAATATTGCCTTTGATACAGAAGATTTAGTTCCGTTGTAGATAACGGACCATCATATTATATTATTATATTATTATTATATTATAACCTTCACCACCCAATCCTGGTGGTTAAATCTTGCTTTCAAACTGCTCTCCTCTGTTAGTATCTCAGACTTCTAGGTGGTAATATTCGTACCTCAGCTGTCAGAGACTGCTTCTTCACCATCCAATACGGATCTCACGTGCCACAGTCCACGTGATATTCTAAAAAATCTACTGTCGCACTAAACCAAAATTTTGCCTACCCAGTTGGAAATTAACACTCTCCCTTGCATAAATTCAATCTCTTGTTTTCACTCCGTCATAAAACAAAAGGTGCAGTTCGTCTGGCTAGATTTTGAACTTGAAATGTTTGGTCGCGCCGAACGGTTGGACAAAAATAGATTCGCTTTCTACCACAATAGGGAAAAACTCCTGGAATAACTTGGTCTCCTACGTTCTCCGCTCAAAATTGTCCTTTTACACTCGAATTCATATTGGTCCTGCGTGTATTTTGTATTCGTGTTTCACTACTATCATTTGCTACTAAGATTAGGAACATTTTCTGCGTGAATCGGTAATCCAGAATGAGATGGATTTTGACTGGACTTTAAAAGAATTGCTCTATATGCAATCTTTTATTTCAATCATAAGTTTATGATAGAGGAAACTCAGTTTTCTCACTCTTGGGCACTAAAAATGAACACACAATCTCTAGTTTATGGTGAAAGTCGTTGGCAATATTGCGACCAGTTCATTTGATTAAAGGTTCAGGTGTCGATGGCAAAAGTCTGAGGTCGTTTAGCCAGGCGTCACTTTCAGGTATGCTCAGAGGTTGAGCAACGATTCATCTATGGACACAGGCTCCGCCAAATAACGGGGACATTTGATTTCACGTTGCTATACGTAGAGACACATACATATACCCGTGGTTTCTCAGCGCTTTTTCAACGATATAAAACAACAACTTTGTTACTCACTGAAAACAATTAAACGGTCAATGTTGAAGAGTAAACTGCTGAAGTCTCCTTCAATTACAGAAAGGTGATTACCGGCTTGTCTGAAAATGGGCATTTAGTACTTGCCGACTTTGCCCCGGTTGATACAAATTCTGCGGCATCTAGTTAAAACGCATTTGAATTTTTCACCACCTGATGCAAACGTGTGTTTACTTTTGATTGATATACCTTTCTTGAATGGGCGCTGGCCACTGGCGTGTCACCACTTAAATGTTACTAGACAAATGTAGGTGTGCGTAGCTGGATCAGAGAGATCCCTAAATTTATCAGCAAAACTAACTGGGTTTCATACAGCTGCGGGCGGCTTTAGAGCACAATACTATAGTTTGCGAATAAAACCGAAGTGTTTCTCGCCTGGTGACTCGATTCAGCCTCGCTCTCTCACTGTTGGTGTTTAGGATGTTTGTATAATTAACTGTAAAACAAAAAGTTGCAAAGTTGATACCGAAATAAGCAGTCCTGTAATCACTGCATTGCAGTGGCTGTAACCTGAGAAATTCTTGCTTCAGTAACTGTGGCTTTGTAATTTGTTTGTAGATTGCCTCAGGGGTAGAGACAGAATTTTTAGGAGTACCGTCTTCACCAGAATGAAGGAAAGATACCCAACCGACACGACGCGAGCATATCCAAAATTTTAAGAGTGCTAAGGCAACTTTATAAGGGAGGCCGAGCATAGGCACTCGAATATATTATACGGCTTAGTTATCAGGTATCAGTTGCAATGCAGGACTATCATGGTTATGTCCAACTACTGAAAAAATGTTCCCATCCGAGAAAGATTCCCACCAACAAACATTCTAGCTGACGTTTATTGAAACCTTGTTCTTGTATCATTTTAGAAGTTGTTAGTGGAGAATACTTGGGTAAGTGACGAGGAGCACTTTGAGACTGTGCCTGAAAGTCTAGTGCAGGTTACTCGCGATTGACGCTGAGCGGGTGTATCTACGGCCTCATCCGCTTGCAAAACCCACTCATGGGGAGACAATAGTGACGGTTTCTGTTTTTCTTGGGACAGAGAATGTTAAGCAAATGTTAAGCATCATACACCCCTCGTTTTTTTAAGAAACCAAGCAGCTGTACTTCTAGTAATACACTTTTCTGGTCCTCTAATTTAAATTTCTACTTTAGGTATAATCTTAAGCGCGAAACGTTTTTGGCCTGCGAAGGTATTCACTGGTAGATTTAAACATACGCACATTAATGTAAAGCAACTAATGTTCAAATCATAACGTGAAACGTTAATTGGCTTCGCCTCCATTGGATCGGTGGAATTAACCATTCACCTCAATCCTCAAATAGGCTTTCAAAGCTTCGCAAACTAGCCAGATCTTTGATGGTATCGTGTGGGTAACTGTTCGACTGGGGATGATATTTTTGTGCACAAGAGACTTTACGCTCAAAAATGTTCTCCTTTAAATTCCTCATCGTACGTGGTTCTATACCCTAACAAAAACCGACTGATCAGTAGAACGACCTTTGAAAGACCATTTTATCCACTGTGAACAACAACGTCATCAATAAAAACTCAGACTAAGAAATTCAGCATTCCTCTAAAATAACCCAACAAAATTGATGCATGGTAGGGGGTGGTACATCCAAGTGGAGGGTTGACTGGCACAGTATATACATGGACAAAATACGTGGTCTCCCCGGAGTTTGACTGGTCTGAATGAAAACAGCCTTATAGGAAAATGTCGGCTCATTAGAGACTTTTGAATAGGATTCTTCTCGAAGTCCAATGGCTCAAAACAAAATAGTGCTTACGTAAACAGAAAAATAAGCAATCCCAACGTAAAAATTCACGGAAACGTCACGGAGCTTTTTCACAGAGGCGAGGCAGGTTTGTCGGGCTACAGAATAATCAATTTTCGAAATAAGTTATTTTTGTGGTTTTTCGGAGTATTCAGTAATTTTTGCAAAATGACGGACGTAACCACTACTATGTTCATGTGTAATTGGCCACTACTCCAAGTTTAAACTTCAAATATGGTGTGCGGAAAACTCACAGTCCTAAGCTACATAAATATTAGTTTAAAAAGAAGCCGGATATGTAGCTGAACAATTGTTTGGATTCAGGCTTTACACAATATATGTTATCATCCACATGGTGGTTTTAGTTCTTCAAGTGGCGTCATTTTAACTTTTGAACAATTAACCGAGAATTATGCGAGGGAGAACTGCGTTGAGAAACATAACTTTTTGTTTTACCCATAAGCTGTCCCACTAGAAATTCAAAAGTTTTGTCGAAAAATAATTCTAAAATTCTTTGATTTTACAAGCTCTACCAATAATTGTGATTGAAAAGCTGAACAGAGGTAAATGCTGCTGTGCCATTTATTCGACTGCTGTTTCTAGAATATGCATGAGTTGCCGACATAAATGCCACTTTTCGTTTACATTTCGTCTTCGTTGATAGTGAGCTGATAGACACCATGGGGATCTGTTCGCTATTGATAAGGTAAAAAAGAAACAAAAACATCAGGTTGTTTGGAGAGCTTCCTCAATTGGCAAGGTTTACGTGAAAGCCAATATCGTTGCTGCTGAGTGGCTTGCGCCCAAACGGTTAGGTGTTCAACCACTGACCGGATGGTCACGAGTTTGAGACACTGAGTTTTGTGAGGTGCCCACAGCTTATGAATACAAATGTGGATAAAAGAGCTATACAACGCTTACGGACAGCAAAAAATCTCTGTCGAATATATTAGCAGTCATTGAATCCTTTGAATATGTGACCGCTTCTGTAAGACGTGCGCCCACGCGCTTGAAAAAGAACCACCACGATGAACCAACTTAGCAGTGAAAACAAATGATTGAAAATTTCCCAACTTTGGCAAGATAATCCAAAACTCCCCAGAGAGAAGTAAATGCCCTTTGTAGCAACTGGACGAGGCACCCCGATTTTGTATAAATTCTCTCTGCAAACCAAAATCAATACTGGCGTCTATGAAAGTCAACCGATTACTAAGCTATTCAGAATTGAAAAACTAAGCAACGTACTTTCGTTCAACTATTTGGCTGAATAATTATTTTTCTCCTTACTATTGTGTGTCTGCTAGCAAAAAAATATTTCATACCATTCAACCATTCGACAACAAAGAATAAACAGCCTCTCCAAATTAGTTCGGACTGCTGTGCAACTGACACATCTGCTACTCGTTCGAATTACTGAGTGTTGGATTCACATGTAACTTTCTGTAATGTATACCTTGGCAATGCTGTCACATTTAGGCGATTCCGTGGACAGCTGTTAGTGAGAAGATTTCAAGTGCGAATGTACGTCAATTCACCTCATTGGCTTGCTGAAAACGCACGTGCTGAGCTTAGGACTACCAAAGTGTAAAAGGATTTCATGAGAATTAATTTCAACTAGATTGAGAGCAGATCTTTCGACTTCGGATACACGACTGGTCGTTACCCAGATTCGTTACACTGGGAGTGAAGTTTCCAAGAGCTCCTTGCAAAGGAAGCATATGTTTAAAATGAAAATTGCTTCATGAATCATATTTATGCTATTAGTGCTTGTTTAGCAGAGCACTCAATCGGCCCCTTCTTTACTGATCCTTAAAGAGGGCAGGTAAAAAGTTACCCTGGCTGAAACACTTCTTGTCAGAGCGAGTCGTTTTGTTATCCCGGGACACACCTCACATAATCTGACACTATTAAGACTTATTATAGCCAAAGACGACAGTTGACTTACGCGAGTATTAGCATACAAGTTGGTGCACAATACGTGAGGCCTTATGTCATATTCACTGCACCGGAAGATCCGTTGTAGACACATTCTCTGTGCATTTTCTCCACGCCACTACCCATTAGTTATCAAGTTAATCAAATACTTTTGCGTTATTTTTTCGAGTAACAACAGATTATTTCAACATAATCTTTAATCTTTAACTTTTGTTGCAATGACTTTGTGTCACTCTTTTCCAGCAATCCCAAGAGAATATAAGACATTCGAGAGCGTCACATTGCGTATGTCACTTTACATTTTCGTTCTTAGGTGCAGTTGAGTATGGGAAACTTTCAAAATGTTTTAAGACGGCCTCGGGAGTATTTTCAAAAGCGTCCGTAATTATCTGGCGGGGAGTTTTTTAGAACTGGTTTTAGATGTTGAACGCCGTCAGTAACAAGAGATCTGATGGGGAAAAACTTGTGGTAACATATTTTCAACAAGAAACCGGTGACCGGTTCGAGAAAATGTTGGAAAGCCGTCCGCGATGTTGGGATTTTGCTCGATGGCAGTCAAATGTCTCTAAAACAAGGTAAAACTTCCTGTTTTGTATCTAGACAAATGTGCAGTGCATAATCCCCAACATTAGAAGGGGTTCAGTCTGCACTCCGAGGGCTAGGGTCTAAGAAAAATGTCCATCTTAAACCCGCGGAGGTGAAAAAATAAAACAGTTGTGCATAGCGTCTTTGAGTAATGCAAACTAGCACATATATGCATAGCATTAAGCGGAACAATTGCCTATCCAAATCACTAAAGTCAATTGGCAATCGCCTTGCATACATATGTGATGTGTCTTACAGGCTTGCAAGCGACTGCAAAGAAAAAAATCTGTGAAACTCAGGCTGGGCGCCTTCAATTTGAGGGAGGGATTTGGTCCCTCAAACAAAGACATCTGTTGTATTGTAAGGTAGGAAAAATAAGGTTGATCCCTTAAGTACCTGGAAACCGACTATCTCTATTAATGTATCTAAATCTTTTCAGAAACAGGCTAAAATGGCTATCCCGCTAAGTGCTTAGAAAGTAAACTTTTCGAAGTATCGCGCATCTTGAACAGGATTGAACAACCTACGGGGACAAGTCTAACAAAGAGAACGGCGCACACTGCGATTGTATCTGAGGCAGTTCGGCTCCATAACTGCTTGCAATGACGCATATAAAACAGAGAGTTTCATGCTCTTCAGCCGCTAAGATATTTTTGTCTTAACGTCTGCATTCTCTGTTAGGAGAAGCTGTAGTATTTATTAGACATATAGTAGGACCTTCAAGTGAAGAGGCTTGTGATAACTCGCTGGGAACTTTTTGCATTGGTAAACTCGCGTACTCACCTTTTTTGTAATGCCCATGGAAAACACTGTCCCGTTAAACAGTAACACATTCCCGTCGCCTCACATACAAACCTCATCAAATCCTTCTTTTAAATTTCAGAAACTCATGCGGAATCTGTGCTTTTGAGTAAGAAACTTGGATTTTTTTCAAACTGTTTACATGTATAACCAAAGGATGATAATAAACCATATTGCATTTACAATGACATTCAGCTTATACAAATGGAGCATCTGAAACCCATAACTGGTCAGAGTTTGATAGGAATGCATGTACTTTTTTCGGAGGTTTCTAACGTACCGTGAGTAGAACACTGAGGGTTCCCATAAGACACACTTTTCACGGATATATACCAGACTAATGGCAGCTAGGATGACCTACTAGCACACTGATGACTTCATGCCAATTAGTAACCAGATGTTTGCAAGTTATTTGCCATAGTTGAGGAGCAAGTCAACGACCATCTGATCAACCACCAATCAAAGCCCTGTTATCTGTAACTACTCTTGTAAGGAATACTAACAGATTTTCTTTTCCAATGTATACAATGCAGTCGGATTAAGCGTGGCTACGAGTACACTTGATCCAGTAAAATAATAGTTCACAAGCAATCGGAGTAAAATGTCTGGTAATTCTTCTTATAGTTTACTAATCTTGCAGTGAGCAACAGGGGGCCATGATACTTATTCTGTGAAGCGAGATAAACTGAAAGTCTTAGGAATTCCGAAATTACGAATGTAGCGAACTTTAACAATAATGGACCTCTTCTTTATGTGCTGCTGAGTTCTCATAGAATTTCGTTCCTTGTATGCGGTTTCGTGTGCGGCGGATTAAAATTCAGCGGAAATGGTACATCAAGGATTATCCATAGATCAAGTCATCCGTGAGTTTTCCTGATTCCTAACGGCTGTACAAAATTATATACCCTCTATTCATTCGGTCAAATACGCACTGAGACTATTTATTCGGTATTCCCTTTTCATAATCAAACAGTGAAAGGATGTAAAAATGGATAACATATAGCGTAATAGGATGCGCAGAAAACATTTATTTGTACTACCTTTCACGAGGCAGGCTAGGTGAGCGATAAGATCAGGGGAATCTCATCCATCTTGTTCGCTAACCAATATTTGACTTCTGACCAATGACTTTTATCCTAACAGGGTTTTTCGGTTCTTGCTGATGTGACCGCATACCCCATATATATATATATATATATATATATATATATATATATATATATATATATATATATATATAAATGTGCAGTGCTCGTATGCGAGTCCCAGTTTGACTTGTTTTATTCTGTACAGATTCCTACCCGAGAGCACCTAAGTGATCGAACTAATATTCATTGTTCATCCTTATTACATCCATCACGATTTAGATCTTGAATTGAGACCATGTGAAAAGCACACCTACGTGACACTTTGAAGATGCTCGTAGTTAATTCCAACGGATGTTTCGGTTTACGAAAATAGTTGATTTAAAATACATTTTTTGGATGCCGGAATTTGCTGATATATCTAGTGGCAAGATTCTATAAAAGTTTAAATTTTCTGAAATTCCCAATTCTCAGCGCTGTTTCAAACATACTTTATGTTGTCCACCGGAGTATATGGCGCATGTACTACGTGCTCTGGCGCTTTTATCGTACGACATAGGTCTGGCAGATTCAATGACATCTTCAATGTCTCCTGAAAGGGCCAAGTGGATAAAAATGATAAGGGTTTTCCAGAAGAATTCGCTGAAACAAAAAAGCATAATAATTTTTGAATAAAACTTTGATTCAAAGTCATTTTGACAGAGTACTGCTTTGCGATTTGTTACAAGACTCGCGCTTTTTAAGACTGTTTGAAGAAATTTAACGTAGAGATGGTATAAGATCTTTTAAGGGATGATCAGAAGATTTAGTTTGCCATAATACTTCCATCACAGGTGACGGTTTGATGATATAATGGCCTAGATACCTTCATTCTGGCCTCCCTGGGCGGAAGGCCTTCTTGAAATGAATTTGGTCTTCCTCTATACAGATAAGGCCTTTAGTTGGATCCAGACATATTAAATTGGATTGCGTGATCAATGCGAACACAAAGATTCTTGTTAGCTTTCCACTGAAGACTAGAGTTTTTATTTTTATCAACGCAGTTATTTTATGTAAATAACGTGCTGTTGGAATTTTTCTCTTCATTCCGCAATGTTATACTTTGCAGCAACCCATATTTAACCACTCCTACCACTCTGCATCAATCGGATGGTGCGGACACTATGCAAACGCTATCAACTAGCCACGCAAAGGCTTCTCAAGGGCAAAAACGCCTAGTCCATCTAAGTTCATGATTTCATCCGGATCATCCAACTATATTTGTAATTCCCGTGCACTGTAAATTCCACTGGGATTTTAAGCAGTCCTTTTAGATGACCATTTGATATAAATCTTAACCTCAGTTGCTTCCGAAGAAAAATATTTTACCATGAGTCGGATCCAGGACACTTCTGACTCGCTGAAGGTAAAACACAGCTTAAAACTATACGCTTTCCAGCTCTTTCCGCCTGTTTAGTCACTTGAGAACTTGACAACATTTGGCAAATTACAATGCCTGCCATGCTCCACCGTTACCCTTGGAAGAGATTTGTCAAAAATGGCTACTAAATTTGCCCTCCTTGTACCTTTAAATTGCGTAAACCGTTTTGATTGTCTAAATGCCATTTTTAATTCCTTGCCACCAAAAAATTGCAGCCTCTAGGTTAAATCTACTTCCTCAACTCAGCCATCTTTCAGACTCGGGCCACTACGTGTTTCCTGTAATCGCAAAATGTCGAGTAATTGTTCATCCACATCCAATGTGGAGTCTTGCGTTAGAGTGCCAACGAAGAAAAAGTACTCAAAATGTTATCATTTAGTGGAATGTAGAAGTCACGTACAAACTAGGAACAATCACACAATGGGGATGATTCTCCATCGCACATTTGGCAAAAGTGAGGTAGCGTTTTGAGGTGCTTGCTAAGTCAAAATATCCAAAGCTTATTCTATTCATAGTAGCCTCCTTGGATAGCTCGCTAGTAAGTACTTCTTAAAGATCCAACTGAAAGGAATATTCTTGAATAGTAAGACTGTCGGTAGGGGTTGATTCGGAGGGCACGATGATGCACCGTTACAACAAGAGAAGCAACTCCTTAAATTGAGGATTAAGGAATGGACGTACCAGGTTAAAACTTATGCTCCGAAAATACACATTTTCAGTGGTCCACGCAGCCAGTCGTCTTGACCTGTAAACATTTGGATAGACTAGTTTCATCCATTCATTTACGGATCCAGATAGCTTCTCGATTCAAAAAAGTATCAAAGCTAAGCCTGGTTACTGGTGTAGTCTAATTTTATTTACCTAGTAACCCAATCATTGGCCAACTTTCCTTTGTTTGTGTTAGGTCTTCCAATCTCATAAATGCTGACTCTACCTTGTTTCCCAAAACTGACATTTTGCATCCACTTGCAGGGTTCCTCGTAGACCGAACTGTTTTGTTTTACTACAGTGAGCTTTCTTATAGCATATCTCACGTATTTTTTTGTTATTCTTTAAAATGTAAAATTGTTTGCTATGATTCAGCCAAATATACGAAACACGATATATTACGCTGGCAAAGACCAGAATGCAAGTACACCCTTTAAATTTTAAGTGACAATTCAAATGACGTAGCTATTGAAACTTGTTTAAATAAGCGCATTGAATAATCTTCAAAGCGACACATGTTTACTCCGTAACTCCCCAATAAATGTGAAGTGCCAGAGTGTGAATGCCTTTTGACGACTGTTACCCTACCATGCACAAATCAAATATACGTGAAGCGTTATATACTGTCAAACAACCGGCGCAGTTATGTCTTGTGCAACTTCACGCTTGTTCCGAATGTGTTTTCATGTTGCAGACTTAGGTAACACACTCTTTTGCGAGCTCAAAGGTAGGTGAAATTAAAAATATGTCACTTCTGATTTACCAAAATAAAATGCGTTTCTAACCCGTTCGGCCAGTCCTAGAAGTTTCTGATCGCATGTGACAGGGGGCAAAAATGTATCACGACTGCATAATTTATTTCCATATAAAACACTGGCCGAGAGGTTTTATAAACAAACGTGGCCGCTATGATCGCTTTCATTAGCCACAAGAACAGCAATTTTCCTGCATCCTCAGAAAATTCACTCAGTTCCTCTCTCAAAAATGGTTCCATAAAAACAAGTCACTGAGAGAAATAAATCGCAACAAAAGATCAGGATTTCCTGAGGATTCTCTAGCCAAATGCAAGTGATCCAGTAGATTTATATTTTCTCGAACCAATAAGCATGAGAGTATTACTCTGAGATCAAGGTGCTGGTAGTTTTAAACAATTTATCTTGGACACCATGACAAATAAACGGCGGCAATACAACATAAAACAAAATTTTCCATTCAAGAGTAAAACAGAGCGTTGAGAAGTTGGATGTTACTTGCTTCTTAGTGGAGAGTTGTTCTATAAAAATATTAAATCAGACACTACGGCTTTACTTCTATTAGCCCTTATTATTGGTACCAATTTTCTCTGGTTATCAAATATCTGTTGACACCGTCTTTTCGAACTTAGTGCTTTTTCTAGAAAAACCTCATCATATTAGTCAACCTACCACACTGCTGACTTGCGTTATATCCCAAAGATTTTCCGATACCTCTGCTTCGGATACTTCCTGTATTCGACAAAACACGTTGAAAGAACTAAGGGAGTGGCATTTATTAAACTTCTAGGGCACATCCAAAGAAGTGCTTCTGGCCACAAAACTCTTTTTGCCAATTTTTAGTGGTAGCCGCGAAACGACATAATTGACTGGCAGATGTTTTAAAGTAGAGATTCAGAAGTAATGTTCGAGGTCGCTCAGTGTCTGTTCATTAGTAAACAATAGGAGACGAAAAACACGATGACCTCGGTTAGGTAATCATGGACCTACTTTGATGGCGGACGCATATGATTGGTCTAAAGGTTACTTTGTACTAAGTGACACGTGTTCGGCTTGTTTTAGTTGAAGCTAATTTCATGTTCTCCCGCCGCTCACACAAAAATATCCGCTCAACTTGAATTTGGCAGAATAACGAAAATAAAGTTAGATTGGTGAAGCTGAAGTATGGTTGCATGTGCACCGATTGACTGACATGGTGGCACATTAAGTGCGCTGCACTGGCGATTTGAGACCGGTGACCCAAGGATGTCACCTGTCCAAAATATCCCGCGCAGAAATATCTGGATTCTTCTTGAGGTCATGGCATCTAGTTTGAGGCATTCAATACATTGCTCCCGTAAAATCATCAGTGGATCTAGGCTCTTTACCCAGGTAGTTCATCTCACTCCGTATTTATCTAAGTCTGGCTTGCACTTATCCTGGTTCCTATCTCTGCATTGCCGTAGCGGAATTTTCCACCAATAAACACAATTCTGTGCCAGCCTTATAAGTGGTGGTAACGGGCACACGAAGGTAGTTGAAGAATATCAGACAAGTGAGAGATGCATGTTGCGCAAGATAAAATATCACCCAGTGTCAGCGGTACTATCGATTGATCAGGGAATCCTTTAAGCATTACTTTTTTGAAAACTGACTAAATTACTGGTATCAATCAAACCTACATTGCTTTTGACGTGAAGCAGAAGGCAAACCCTTATGTGTATCAAGGGATTCAGGTGAAATTTAGATAACTCTCGTCCACACAGGCACGTTGCAACCGCGCTTTAGTATAATTTTATATTCTAGAAGGAATTGAAACTGATGGGGAGCTGGCGATTAGGACTGACTGAAGAGCATTCTGAATAGCGAAATCCGCAGTGCTGGTTTCAGAATTATAATCTGCCTAATGAGTAGTACAGCAATGTATTCACACAAGTTTACACTGATCCAACAAATCATAAATTATTTGCAACTGACTTACCTGGTGATCTCAGCTGAGCTAGTAAGCATTCTGCATAAGCTTAGCAACACAGAAGTAATCTGGGACCAGTTGAGTAACGTAAAGTCTCGCCTGGTCACCAAGGCGCTCACCCTCTGATGAGATCGATAGCTCAAAGCAGTATCATGGATTTACCTAGGAGCTGTAAGACATGAGCTATTAACTTGAAAGTACTTTAGTGGCTTCGAGCACCACTGAGATTCCTGTGGAATAACATCGTGTTTGTTTCTCACATCCAGGGAAGTTGACCGGCTTACATAAAATTGCTTCAGCGATTGGTTTAACTAAAGATAGCATGTTAGAATGGAACTTCATGGGAACAAGCAGCAGGTTGTCACCTGGTAGCATTTTTGACCCCAGTGTCATGAAAAGTCGTTATTTATGATCGGCAGTCACTTGCATAATTTTGTTACAGACACTAGTTTAGGAGAGAATTTCCCCGTGCGACTTTGCATGTTTTTTGTAGAACGTTCGTTGGAATACAGATAGATTACTTCTGCAAACAACTCATACACACAAAACATTCCGTTGGATTTGTAGATCAGTGGGCAAAAGTGCGAAGTTTTGATAGTGAGTAACATCTATTGTTGTAATTCGGCTGCTTGCTTTTAAAGGAAACTATAACATTCGAAACAGTTTAGTTACAAATGCAAAACTGTGCTCAATTGGGAAGTTTGTTTGTTATAACTAGTCATAGAAACAGCTTATTCGGTACAACTAGGCATAAATACTGCAGAGAACATATGAGTACAAACCATCATCAAAGCAAAACACAATGATCCAGTCCCATAAGCTTACCAGAAGCCGTCTATCTAACAGAAATAAAGCTGCGTTCTTATTTCGTAAATCTATTTTTTATTCTTCAACAACAGTCTGGAGGTTTCGCCACCGGAAAATAAGTTAACCCTAAACAATGGTCTATACTTATCCTCAAACCATCAGTGCTTCTGTAATGAACGGGACAGAAAATTTATTGCCCGATTTACAGTAAACAGTCCGGATGAAAACCAATGAATATACCTAGCAAAAGTCTAATTTGTGAAACTTCCACCCCCAACTGAGGGAACTTGTCTCTATCTACTGAAACCATCGCGGTGGTCAAAGTTGTCGACTCAGCACGTAGTTCAAGTTCAGTTCTGAGACATAGTGCCCCCTACAGCAATTCGAAATCACTTTCCTTTGTTTATCGCATCGGATTCAACGTCCGCCTGCTTGGGAGACCTGTTTGGGATGATTACCGTTCCTAGCAGACGTCACCTGCTAATGAGTTAGATAGAAATATGACGATTCAGTGTGAAACTCGATATACTGCATAAAAGTTGCCTATTGTTTCTGTTGTCACGCTAGTCGAAATAACGCAGTACATTTTCTCTACGGAAGATTACTTACATGTGTGTTGAAAACTTCGCGATAGGATGTGTGGAAGTTAGTGTGCAAATAGGTGTATTCGCAAGTTGCGTCCAATCAGGGTTTTACTAGACCATATTCTTGACGGAACCTGAGGGAATGCGCCTACCTGCTGAGGGCGAATAAGGCTGAAACAGAACGTGGGCTGTCAAAGGGATTTCAGCAACATTGTACGTGGTTATCCGCAAAAAACAGCCTATTTTCAGTCTAACCAGGCATCCCAAAATTTTTTGCACTATGCACTTACCCAAACTGGGTCAGGTAATGTTCAAAATTATCCATTTAAAGCCAGCGTGAGGCACAGTTCGATGGAAACGAGAACCTGAACATAGTCTCAATTCAGCCTTCAAACTTCATGTATTCAGGTAGCTCACTAAATGCTTTGACCAATACTCCATCGTCAGATAGGCCCACTCTGTCGGATGTCTTGCATCAACACGCAAATGAGGTGGAAATTCTGTGGAGGGGATTACTGTATTGTAGGATGGATTGATCTGAGAATTTGACGCCCTTGGCCTGTGTTAGGGCTACTCTGTCACCCGCGCACGCGGGTGATATTGACCTGGTATCTGATGAAAGCAACTTTTAGCGTCTAATTCAGACTACATAACGGTCTTGTCCTTGAATCAGTAAAGCTAGAGGTAGCTTGAGCAGTTTCTAAACCCAACGATTAGCGACTAGAATGCCTACTAAGTATTGACCTCCAGGGTTTCAAATAAGCAACAGTGAAGATTAAGACAGAACGTCCATGTCTTGCGGAAGAAGTGGTTTTCTGGGGAACATTAGCAATTTCAGAGAAACAGGGTTAATATGCGAGAACGTATGCGAAACTTATCTATCTGCGTTGGAAGGCCGAGATACAGTGTTCAGCCGTTTCGTCCATATTAGGAATCAGCGAGAGTGCAAATCTCACGACGTCGCTGCTAATAAATGCTCGGCTGCTATCGGTTAAGAAGTACGATTAATTTACACTGAAACAGGATAAAGTGGTGCTTATTCCCCGAATAACGACAAAAAAGTTGGACGTATAACTTAACTTGTGAATGTTTAACTATCAAAACTACCAGTGTGGTGATTTGGGGCTCGGAACGCCCCGGAAATTCATAAGGTACTCACTGCTGATGGTTCCCAGTAAAGATAGAAAAGCTTCATTTTGGTTATCGGCACAAAATGGCATCATTTACGGAAGGAAACCTAAACTGAAAATTCCAAAATCTCCTCAACCTACCAATTATCTAACATATTCACCGCTGTCAGTTGAGATTGGCAGAAGTATCATCGCCATCATCACCTATCAAGATTAGAACCATAGTTAGATAGAGTTAGGTCCGTCAGTTAATGCTGGCGATTGTAGAGTTTCATAAATTCAGCCTGACAAAGTACATACTTCATTAAGTTTCCGCACTTATGTGGCCGCAAAATAGATGAAACAGAGCAAAATTGTGCTAACAATGGCCTTATGACTGTGTTGCTTACAAGGAAACCAGAAATTTTCTTGCCAACCACGGTTGCTCTTTGGTTCCACGAATAATGTACCTGAGCACCCTCGTGCTCCGCTTTGTACGCCCACGGCCATGCCGCGCAAAATAGTAAAAAAATAGACAGGTCACATTGAAGTTGTTCCACCTGCGAAGTGTTCGCTCTTTACTTTTTTAATGACCATTCACATACAGAATTCGCCATACTCTTTGTGATATTTATCTCATACCATTTCTGTCGGGATTATTCACATCACAGTACTGCCATAAATTTATGTCCACCAAAATATATCTTTAAATATTTAGGCCTCGTTAATATGGCTTTCGCGAATGTTGGAACGGTAAGTGCCTATTGAGGCTGCGGCCATTCCATTCTGGTGTGGTGCTACTTTTTGGGCTTGCGGCTAAACGCCAGAAGTTTGATGGCAGACATTGACCCCACTTGCAGTCAAAAGCTATGAGTGAATTCCCATAATTAAAGCCCCGTGGTGGAATAGAATCTACTGGAACTCATGTGATATATCGTCATTTAATGACTACTGTTTTAATGTACTTTTTCTAAATCACGCAGTGCTTGCACTAAAGTGGGTTAGAAAGCTCTGTGCAGGGTTTATTTTCTGATTAGTGAACTTTTGGAACATTCCGTTTTTGCGGTCTATTTCTTGTGGATAGTCGTTGCACATGCTCCCGTAAATTCAGAGCATCAGGTACGTGAATTTTAGCGGGCTAGTCTCAACAGTATGAAACATACCAGGTTTCAGCACTCGTCAGCTTCTTATGACAGCTTTAGCTCGCCTTAATGATTTGCAGTGATCTACATTTTTGCCTTAGAAACGCCATGAACAATGTAGCCGATCATAATCTCCTTGGGACAAAGGCGTACAACCCACTAACATGGTGATTGTGAACATGGTTCACTGCAACTTCACCAGTGCAATTGCGGAAGCCTAGGATTTGAGCGTTAGCAGTCAAGGGGATGCGGAGTAACGGGGGCAAGTGGAATTCCAGCAGTTGAATTCACCAGTTTACCATGGCCTTATATCAGCAAACACATGCCTTACAGTGATTCCGCTGAGTAACTAATTTGATCGTCGACCAAAGCAGGTCGCAGATTTCTTCCAGATACGGATACTTCGTAAATGCAAACATTATACAAAGTAGCTTTCCAGGCACATATATTAACGGGGTTGAACCGTCATCTTGAACTGGACACCGGCAATGGCTTTCATGCAGAATGATTAGCTGTCACCTTCTTGTTGCCATTATAAGATAGAAGTGTTTTCTATGCTTTACGCAGTATTGAGACTGTATTTACCTGGATTTGAATCTTAAAAGGGAAATATGCGATGTGCTTTCAGCACGTCTTAAGAAGACGAACACGCGGACTTCCACAGTGGCGTACTTTTTATTCACCCCAAATTAAGCGTGGTGTTATTTTATTTCACGCAAAGGCGGCGAATACACGTGGGTATAGACTCTCACCAATGGCTTCTAAATATAAAACCATAACGCTTGGTTCACAGGTCAACAGGGTTAAGCTTGCCCAGCTGCAGGAAAACTCCAAATCGATAAGCGCTAAATTATCACGCCTCTAAAGTACTCAACGCAATCAAGATGAAAAATGGCGTTGCACCCACCCCCCAGCCCCCCGTGAAATCACGCTACGACTTTAAGTAGCTGGACCAAACAGTCAGATAAATTGTTTCAGTAGGTAAAATATAGTATTATATTTGTTTATGAAGGAAGCCCAAACATGAATATACGTAAACAAGAAAAAGGCGTCCTTCCAAGTCTTTAGAGCGAGAGGATGTTATATTCATTGGGTGGTCTTGGGTTAGTTATCACACTCAGTGACAAAATATGCAAATTTTCTCCGCCAAAATTCCCCATGCCAGTCAGTGAGAGCTAAGAATTCTGCCCAGTTTTACTGAATTGGCCCGAGAGTCTTTCTAAACCCCGGCTTCAGATCCCATCAGGAAACATCAGTCAAGAGTCCGGAAATAGTTTTGAGAGATTTTGCATGAATTCACGCTTACATATTACGATGATGTTGACAGACCAGTTGACCAAAAACTAGTTGAAGGCCAAGTGATGAGAGTGATCACACTTGAATCCAGTTAATGAAGATTAAATGGATGTTTGTAGCTCCGGTACAGAGGTTTTTTCATTGTATAGCGCCGGTTCATCATTTTTGGCATGAGGAAGAATCATACCACAATCCAGAGGAAGTAGTAGAAGCTGGAAGTTATGCTCTCTTTTACACAGGTTTTCATGCCATGCTTCCTCACTCTACAGATTGAATTTTTCTGCTCCTCTACAAGAATGGTACTATTTTTCAATGCGTCAGGTTTTCTGAAGCGTGTCTGTAAAGCTGGACTCGAACAACTATAGTCAGCGGAAAACAGGACCTATAGTTCTTCAGATTAGCACTTATTGCACTTAGAAAAGTGATCAGTCGACTCCAATGTTATTGACTTTGCATTCTTGGAACCTAATGAATTTTATTGATTGAAACTGAACAGCCGTGCATCCAAGAAGGAGGCGGCGGGTAAGTAAGCATTTAGATTACAAGAGCCGTATGTAGTATTTCTCACATCTTACTGAAATTTGATCATCCTAGAAGTACAACCTGTCCTGTGTCAGTATCTAAGTACCTTAATCTGTTGTGGTCTAGTGACTCTAGTCACCCAAGTCGAACTCCGCCAAAATAATCAACCGGAGAATCGTCCTGTATTTGAAACCAATCCATGTTTAAACGCGGAGAGGGACTGTGAAACTGCTTTATTTTGTATTGAAAATAATTTACAGTGCGCATCTCACGCCTCTTCAATGAAATGCGACTGAATTCAAATGCATTCAATTGTTTAATCATTCGACCACGCGCGGTTGATCAAACGTGTGAGTAGTTCACACATGGAAAAGATAAACTGCCATTCTTCCTCCAAATACAAAGCGAAAACTACGTGGTTACCCAATTTTTTACTGTCCCGTCGAATGTCAGTTTCTCAGGCTAAAGGTTCAGAGTGAACTGAGCTACTTACAGTTTTTTGGAAGTTTTACAAGGTTCTCAGTTTTGGAACAAAACTATCAAAAACTGCAGGTAGTCCACGAAACAATAACCAGCTGATACACTCTGTGATATTTCGAATCCGAATATTCCCTGTTGATCCAAACAGCCTTACTATACGAGCTTTCATGACAAATGATCGAAATCGATTATTCCTCCAAAATTGATCGTCAACGCGCTGTTGTCCGATGCTATTAGTAGTAAGTGAAAAGTTGGCTAACACTAACATTTGTGCTCCGTTAAATTATTGAAAAACGTTCCAAAATAAGTTATTTTCCTATGCGACAATACAAAATATTTGTGAATAGACTAAGTTTGCCTTTGTGACTCACTTGTAGCCGAAATGGGATAGAATAACGAGCTGCAGATATCTTCCTTCAAAAGTCTTCCGAAGAACGTCAGGCTCTGTAGGATCGTGCCTGTCCAACATTGTGTGTTTAGTTATCAGGAAACCTGTGCCAAGGACCCCATTCCTAACCGCCTCAAGTCGAAATATTAGCACGTTCGATTAACTAACTCCTCCATGAAGTTTGGAAAAACAATTTGTGTTTTTGTTATTTGTCGTGGTATTTACACTTTGCAGCAAAAAGCGTAGGCGACCGAAGCGGGAAAAGGCTGGAAAGTGTGAGTTTGGTAGTCGGCGAATAACTGTTTCTTTAATGGAAATCAGCGTGATTCTGTGGTGTCCCTTTTCAACAAGATAAAAATCGGGCCACCGAATTTCATCACAATAAAGTTTGTAATTTTGGATCTGTGAAGCAATTATGTCATTCCTTTATTCTATCGGGTAAACTGCCCGGTCTCTTTAAGTCATCTACAGTCAAGAAGAAGCCCCACTTCCAGTCCTAAGGCACGTCATACACCATCGGAAAAATTTCGATTATAGACTAATATTAAAACAAAAGCAAAGCTAATTTTAGAAATTTCCCCGTTCTGTGGCTATTATGATGTGAACTAAAATATATTCTCATAGGACTCCCCGACTACTCTCAAATCAATCTGTGAGGAAAAAACAATAATTTCGCCAGTTACTACACGCCGCTAGACATCGTTTATATTCGTGTTTGGAAGGGGGGTCTGACGGTTGATCAGTGGTTTGAAGAAAGGTTTGACAAAGGACGATCCTGGGTAATCCGGAGGTCGGCATTTGGGGCAACCGGACCTCGTTGGCACATTCTGTTCGTTCTTTAGGTTATAACCTCTTTTGAATACACAAACTCATACGTTGAATATTCTGTGGCCCGGTTTTATGGGAAGTTATATAAATCTTCTAGTCCCCTTATGTTGGCCATGCTCCAGTCTGATGCGTAAGCATCTGACGGAAGGCGAAGTTTTAGGTATTTCTCTTCTATATTTCTTTTGCTGTTTGCTGTCAACACATTGCCTACTCATTACCGTACATCTAGTTGCCTTTGTCCACCAGTGACTGCTCCATGTAGCTCTTTGTGTTCGCCGGTAGGATAGTTTCAGTTCCAAAAAAGACAGCTGGGTTTGCTTCATCCATGCGAATAGCCATTCTCAAGGCAATCTAAAAATCTTGTTCTGATTAGACAAATATACTTCCACAAAATTAAGGAAATTAATATAGTAAAGCAACCTTTGCGTCGCTTTGTCACAAATGTATCGGCGCAGTTGAGGTTTCAAACTTCGCATTCAGGCGTGCTCACTGGCTAAAGTTCCAGAGTCGCCAGAATTACCTTCATGAGGAATTTGGGTATCAATTTGTAGTTTGCACTATGTATATTCAAAGGTGCAGTAGTTCCAGCGTATGCAGGGTTCAGTACCTTGACTCATTTTTCAAGAATGAGTTGGGTATGAAAATGTGGTCCGCGAAGTCCCTCAAAATCCCCGAGAATTTCGCCACGGACAGAATGGAGAAATGTGAGCTGGCCTTAACTCTTGGGATGACCCAGTTTTGGCATGATTTTTCTGATAACTGTAAAGACAAACTGCAACGAAATATCCAAATTACTTAAGCCATTCAGTTGAAGACAAGTTGCCAACCTGAGAGATGATTGAATCCTGGCAAATAAGTTGCCTATAGATGGACGGATATAGAAACACTAAAGTAAGCTGCTTTCCAACTGCATGCAGTATTGGTAGAATGAAGCGTAATGAAGGCGCTCACTGCGTTAAGTAATTTGGTTGCAAACTTTCCATCAACAGTCGAGATGGGAGCATTAGTGTTGGAAATGCACCGTTGTTACACGTGCATGTTTCAAGAAAAGGTCGATCTTGACTGATCATTGATCGATTTCCTGGGCGCTGCTAATGATTTGCGAGTTAACTTTTCTCCATACTGGTTGATTTCCGGGTGTCTGTGTATATTACTGAAGCAGCATGCTATGTAAAGGTCACTACAAAAATCAGGGTGCATTTTGCAGTGTTCATCTACTCGTTTGGTTTGCAGTGAACTTACACAACAGTTTAAAAAGAAGCGTGAGAATGTTCATTTTCCGAAAACTTTGTGAAGATGAGATGCTTCCTTTTGTCTCTAATGGCTTGTAACCGCTAAATTCCCGTTTTTTAACAAATGGCTACGTAGCGAATTTTTTTCCAATTTCCACTTGGTCCCATGACTACGGTACGGATGAAGGTCGAGGTGCCACAAACGTTTAACGACGGGGATGTGCGGACATTCTTGGAGGACCTCGACGAAGGTGTGGAGTTGGCTTGACTTAAGACCGACCGAGGTAAATTGGCGGTAATAATGGCCGCCCTAAGGCATCCGGTGAAGGCGACCCTGGTTGAGGCTAGAAGATGCCCTAGGAAGATTAACTGGGCCGCGGCGGAGTTTGACAAACCGGTCGACCACAAGGAGGCTAAAAGGCCGTTCAAAGAGAATAGGATGGAACCGGGATGCAACCCGAAAATTTTCATAGCCGGTCTGCCACATCTAGATCGTGCCTTGCCGTGACTGAAGGGAATGTCGCGCCAGTAGTTGCTGTCTGACCAGTTTGTCAACGACGTGCAGCCAGAGCTTGGGGCCCGGTTGCGGCTGGCAATAGTAACCAAACGCTTAAGCGTGGATTGAGCTGAAGCATCCGGTACCGGGATTGCCTGTGGTTTAGCTGTCTACGTTGCGGTCAAGGAAATATCATGATTCATCAGTGGAGGATCTGTGGACGCCAATGGACCGAATAACCAAACAGCTTGCCACCAAGAGGACATAATTGTTGAGGCACATTTGAGCCAGCCACTGCCACGACTGTGGCACGCCTGGCTACTGGGAGAATCAGTGTAGCAGTACCCGGCCGCCTGTCAATGGAAACGGTTCGGTTCACTCTGTCTTTAGTGAACTGCGTCCCCAAAAGCTTCTGCTTTGTAATGTTCCGTAAGCACAGACTGGTCGAGGATTATTCCGAAGTGTTTACAGACAATAAAGATCCGATCAGGGATCGAAGGCGAAATATCCCTTTCGACCGAACGTTTTGGACCTCACGACCCCGTCATCTACCGCTCCCACACAGCAAAAGAGGTCCGTAAACGGATTCAGCAAATGTTGGGAAGTGGCACAATCGCGAAAGCCAACAGTGCGCACAACACCCGGTTGTGCTTGTAAAGAAGGGGAACAGGATGTATTGGTTTCGCGTGGATTTTTGGCCTTTGAACTAGTTATCTGTAAAACGGGTTGTTGTTGTCCTTTTGGTTGCGGAGATTTTCGAATCACTCCAACGATCACATATATCACAGTGCTCAAATTGTGTTGTTAATTATGACAACCAGCTACCAAGTCAGATGATCGAAAGCAATCGGCTTTCCCTGTTAGGGACACCAAATATCAACTTAGGTGGTTGTTTTCGATTTGTCGTGGGCAACATTTACATTTCGGAGGCTGGTGCTTTGTTAACCGAAGGGACTACCAAATGTTGGCATGTATGAAGACGACGTCGTTGTCTTTAACGCCAAGAAACCAGGAGACGGCATTCATGTGAACGCCGTACTGAGGAGTATTCGGAAAGCTGGCCTGCGGATTATTGAAGCCAAGGTGAAGCCAAATTCAAGGTTGCAATTGCGGCAGTTTCTCGGACGCGCAGTATACTATGACTGGTTTTTGATTGATTCCAGCGTGATTGCTGCTCTGCGACACGACCTTTTGCAGCAAAATAGGATGTTCGAATGGACAAAGGGTGCGCACTACGACTTTGAACGCATCAAAGCACGGATGCTGAATCAGAAGTCGACACTCGAACCACCCAGGATCGAGTATAGGTTTACTGTCGCAGCGGACGCTTGCGACCGAGATATAGGTGCATTCTTAAAACAGATGGGATCATCGAATATGCCAGTAGTATCCTGACTAATGCTGTGCAACTACAGCGGTAGGATCTCGCATTTCTGAAGACTGCAGCTGCCTTGTTGGACGGAAAGATTATTAAGAACGCGGTGGATGAAATTGAACTCGCATCTTGCGTCAGAAGCTTATCGTCAAATGCCATAAGATAGCACAAGAGGGTGCACCAAGACATATGACTTGTTTCGGCAGAGGACCTAAAGGTCGGGTACGGAAGTGAGTTAATGGATTATATGTTGGCCTATAAGCTGTACCAGCTGATAAAAGGGGATGCAGTAGCAACCCACACCGTTGAACTTACCCTTGTATAAGGGATCAGAGAGTTATGGTCCGTTGATGTTCTGAGCCCCTATCCGATGACGGCCAACGGGAGTCAATACGTTGCAATAATGACAGAACTTTCATCGCGTTAGGCCAAAGCGACAGTCGTACCCGACCAACGGGCGACGACGAACAGTAGAATGGTCATGCATCATGTTGTGGCAAAACACGGGTTACTAAAAGTGGTCCTAACGAATCGGGAGCATCGCCTCGAGACCGAAGCGTTCAAAAGCTGCTTGCAGCTGAGGCCAACACCTTCTTACCGGCCAACAGACGGCCCAACCAAACGCATTTACCGAAAGATTAAGGGGTGGCTGGCGGCCGCGCAGGGTGATTGAGAGGTTACTTTGCCGGTGGTGTTGTTGGTAACTCGAGCGTCGATCCAGGCCACCGCGGGAATGTCCACATTATTCTTGGTGTGCGGTAGCTATTTGCTCCTTCAAGTTGTGCAGGAAATTATGTTGTATCTGACAGCACGCCTGTCTCCTGAGGATCTAGGAGGGGAAGGGAGTAGAGCTCGAGAAAACTTGAATGCTGTTCAAGGAAGAACTAAGCAGAAAACGGCATGTAGTGATGCACAACAATTCACTATAAGTGCGAAGGTTGAATGGGAAGATCATCAGAATCCTGAAAGCAGTGGATGGGGTCTCGGAGTTTGCGCATTAGGTGGCAAGGTCCGCATGATTTTACCGACCATCAATGGGTCGTTTATGCAATTCAGGCTAGTAGATGGTAGAAAAATGTAGGCGGCCTCCAGCTTCGATATTAGAATGATGTGCCAAAAGAGGTGTCCAATAGATCAGCTGCTGAGGCCGACTTAATTGAAAATAATGGAACATTGATGGCATTCAAGCGACCTTTGAAGGGGGATGTTGTGTACCGGTGTATATTACTAATGATGCATACAATTAGTCTATGATCTTATGCCCAAGCTCCTCCCCGCATCTGATGGAAGCTGACATTTGTTACGGAAATTAGGGAACCGATTTGTACTGTTCGTTTGCTATTGTTTATCATTCAATGAACGTCTAGGAAGGTTCAAAATGACGCGTAAGAATGTCCAATTTTTAACAACTCTGTGCAGATGAGATTTTTAACTTCGTGTCTGATTGCTTGTAACTGCTTGGTCCTTGTTTGCTATTAAACCAGTTCGAAGCTTAGGGCTTTTACCCTTTCTCAGATGGCCTTGATACTTATCTTTTCCATTCCATCCATCGTGAACTTTGTTCGCTTGCATTCACAGTGAACCCTGTTTCGTGGTCCTTCGGGATGACTCAGTGTTGCTAATGATTTGGGAGTCCGTTGCTCGTAGCACTGCGTTGACATGGTTGATTGGGTGTGTCTGATAACTGATTTCTTTGTGGGGTAGCAGGCACCTGCACACGACAGAAAAACAGTGCGTCGTTCAAGCAATGGCTGTTTTTGTTTCCTAGAGTAGGCGGCAGGTTTGAATCATTCTATACCGTCTGGTTACTGCAATTAGCTAGCCCCTGGAAAAGAACGCCTCTGGTGGTCGAAGTATTGCTTACTACTATTCTATTCTTGAGTTTGTGGTACCACTTGAAGCATTCATTCAATAATTTTTGATAGAATGCAGCGTTTTTTATGCAAGTGCTATTGCCAATGGCCTAAACTGGATAGAATTTGACATTTCCCTGGGCTCAAAAAGTTTTGTGAGCGGGCCCATTCAGCTTTGCACGGAGTTGCTTCATTGACTATGACATTCTCTAAGATTTCTTCAACGGAGTGGTACAAGTAAACACATACCAAGTTCAAAAAGTGTAATCTTTGGCGGTTTACGTTACTGTTGGCCATGTCCCTTAGAAACCACGCTAGTTGATAATTCCGTACTAATGAGGATAAAAGAGTAACTGGTCATGAAAACTACAGCAAGAGCAGCAAACCCTTATGCTCACAGTGTTTCGCGTTTCTCAATTGTTTATGTGCTGAGTATTCCGTCTTAGTTACCAACAGCTGAAGAAAACTATCGTCATATTCATTCGATGCAGAAATTGGTATCAAATCCGCCAACTCTTTTTATCAGCTTATCTTCCGTGATGAAAATGTCTTTAGACCTGGAAAAGCGGTGAAGTAACTCCCTGAAGAGCAGTTGCGTCTTCTGTTTAAGTACAGTTTAGCTGCAAAAAAATGTCACGATTTCCTTCGGTTCGGGGAGGAAGCAAGAGTGGAAGGAGCCCCGTATTTTCCCATTGTGCAGAACTATCTACGACTTGAGTTTTGCACAACAAACAATGATTAAATAACACTACCAAAGGCTGTGAAGCAACCTGTTGAAAAAACTTCTATGGTTGGAGCCTGCTGTTATTGACTTCCTCCATGATCTACGAATCGATCTTCCGTTCCTGTAAATTTATGTGTCAGCCGCCTGATTGCATTTGTGTTCTTTTATTGGCTAAAATACATGAAAAGGCAGAAAACTTCCAGACTCAGTATGATTTTCATAGCATTCAATCTAACAATCTAACAAAGGGAGAAGCGCCTTTAAATCCCACTTGCATAATCTGATAGATTGTAATCAGTATTATAGAATTCCTTTCGTTTGGTAGGAACTTCCTTAGTAACCAGTCATAATGTGAAGTTGTTAGATCACAGTGCCACATGGTTATGTTAAATCTGCTTGCAGTAAACTATGAAGGAACCCGCTTGGCTTGCATCATATCACACAGTTTTCTTAACACATTTTCATGCCAAATACTCCTTTTTGTCTTAGTCAGAAAAAGTCACGTGCGCAAACAAAGTTTTCGAAAGTTGGAACATCATTCCACAGTAAAACGTAATGACTCCAGATATCCATAATCTCCATTTATCTTTCGAAGTTTCCTCCCCAGGAACCTGAGACTGAGATAATAGCCTCCAGCCACATGTCTGGAAGTGTATCTTGGATACGGCAGTCCACCATACCAAGGTGGACTGTCAGATGCTTATCCCAGTTGCTCGTGCATGATTCCACATGCGCTTTTGCTTGGGCGATTTTCCTCCGTGTTTTTCAGACTCTACCAATTTTCTGAGATCCAGCTGTTAATTTGTTGTGATGGGATTACGTCAGGTTAGCAGAAAATGTCATCCGTAATTCCAGCTTTCCCCCATTTTTGAACTCACGTCCTGTGGGCCAATAATTTTCCAGTTCAGCAATCCAGTATTTCGGAATTTGTCCACACTCACAATATTAACTAGTGTCATTCAATTTTTCTTTGTTTGAAATCGCTGTTATTTGGCCCGCAACTTTGTACACCTTAAACTGAGAGAGGAATTTTTGTCTGACAAATACTCGATTTGTGTATTCTAACGAGGAATGCTGAACTTATCTTTCAGAGAATTCAATTACGGCTCTCTTGCTGTTCTCCACGCATCATATGTTTGCTGTGCTGCTGTTGTAGACATATTTAGCTTTTGCTCAAATAAACTTGTCTATCTTTATTACTGTTTTCGCCCATGAGTTCCATTTTGAAAGAGCCCGAAAGAACGCATTTTGGTACAAAGAAAACTGGATTCGTAGAACACCATCGCGGAGGAGAAGAACGCGTCCGATATCCGGAATTATTTAAATAAGTGCTCAGCAATCGTAAGAGTTGTGTGGCGCATCAGGAACAGTGGAAATCATTGGCTAAAACGACGCTTAGGTTCGTGGAACTGCTTAAAGATGGGATGCGTAAGAATTTGGAAGTGCTACGTTTTGTCTCAAAGCAACATGGTGTCCCTTAGGTTCTTCTGCCGAATATGCGTGATATGGCGCATTCGCAGACGTGCATGTAGTCTGGGGAGTTGGCTCGCCGATTAACGACTCCTATTTGATTCAGTGACTCACTGATGCGTATGTCTCGCGCTACTGTATTTTTCCGAACAAACGTTTTCGTCCCCTTCTTTGGACACTGTGCCGCCATCTAATTTGGTGACAGTGGTTTTTGTGCAGTAGGAATAAAAAGACATTGATAAAATCTGGGCAGTATAAAGCTGGGTAAACGGTATCCCGAAAATATGTGTGATGAGAATTCTTTGTCTAGTTCTTCACCACCTTGTCCGTGATGTAGCTTCATTCGCTTGGATAACAAAATGGTGGACCACAAATCGATCAGTTTTCCCAGGGCTAAGAGATCCTGGCTGCTCTAACCGTAATTCCTCAGCTAAGGATTTTACATGACCACTCTTACCATCAGTACTTTTAACTGTTCAAAGTACGGAGCAGCCAGTCTTGCGTTTCCGTAAAATTCTACAAATAAAATGAAAAAAAGGATAAGGCAAGTTTTACAACTATAATTTTCTAAGGTCGGGTTTGATAAAAAGTACATTCGAACAATACACAATACTTGATTATGATCAATCCAGTTCACACCCTAGAAATAACCAAAGTATTCCTTAGCGCAGATATTGAAGTGAATTTGCTGAAATAATATTTCCACCATTCGTCCGAGCTCAATGACCTCCAGATGTTAAGAAAGCAACAGAAACCTGTGATGAATTTCCATAATCTCGAAAATTGAGAACCGAATATCAATAAATCAGTGTTTTAAATTGTTTGTTCAGCCTCTGTAAATATTTAGACCTATGGCATACATTTGAACAGTGGTAAACCTCCACAATGATAACAATGTTACGAGAATTGTTGAGGCAATAAAAGCCTGAAACTCGGGCCAAAGGGTCCAGTCTACACATTCAAGCTGCTATTACATACCACGCACAACATCGTCGTCATTCTAGTTCACTAAGCAGTTCACCACCTCCATGTTCAACCGTCTGCTTGTGTAACATGCAGAGATACATGCATGCATATTTATAAACCAGTATGTTCAGGCAGCCAGAATTTTCGTAGTTGCATTTATTCAACTTCATCAATGGACTCGGATCATACGCCTGTGTACCATTATTGGCTCTTAGTTTTCCGAGCAAATCGAAACGTAATATCCGCACACTGCTTACTGATATTAGGAAACCTATCCCTCACACCAACATAGCTCAATAACAGTGGCTGAATAATAATGACAGATTGATACAATATGTTTGTGTGACGGTGCCCAAACAACCGTCTTCGAAGCGCTATTTGTAGTAGGGACCAGTTGAGTCTCCAGTTCCAAAAGTTGCATCGCGCATACAAGGAGAAAAGTAAACATTCAAACAAATTGCAACTTAGGAAACGGATTGATTATATCAGCTTCTGGGGACTACATTATGACAAATTTTCACGAACTACTTGTGTCGAAGCTAAAGAAACTTGTCGAATATATTCACAACAACATATTCAGGCAGCCGCGGATTATTAGGAAGATTAGCAATGTTACTAACCAGGAGGCTTTTCGTGGATTCATCAGTTCCGGAAAGTTCCTCACGAAAATGAGCTCAACAATAGATGGTTCCCTTAAGATTCCCTTAAAAGTTCCGTTAAAGGCGTTTGGCAGGTACATTCGTGTGTTTTCGCATTATTCTGACCTCCTTTGTTCGACTTCCTTCACTGATCTAACACTTTCTAACTTGTCATCTTCGGCTGGTGATGCGCTTCTGGGTCTACGAAACACTTGAGTCAGTTGAATTGGTAGACCGGCTGGTACGGCATGTCAGTTCATTCTCTGATTGTTTTGGAATTTGAAGCGAACCAAAAAATGAATTTTTTGAGTAATGGGCGTTATAAAACAAAGGCTGGTCCGTTCAGATGAGGGAATTATTTTTCTGACAAGTGTACAGGAATAATATCTCTCAAGCCTCTTGCAACTTGCTCCCACTATGTTTCTACTGATATTATCCCGGTTTATGAAGTATTATTATGCCTATAAAAAATGTGCTGACAATGGGATAATTAGAGTGATTCCTTCTTGTGACTTAATTTTCAGTGGATTTTGTCTGAAATTAGGGAATATTGGGTTGAATCAACTTTATAGACTTATTAGACTTGGTAACTCAAGAGGCGCTCAAAGGTGCAGCTAATAATCGAACGTAGTATACCATCAAGCAAATCGGTGTTTGTTTAGAACTGTCAGAATCACTCATATAAAACGAAGAAATTGCTGGTAAACAGGCCTTTAGAATCGTATCATTTGAATCATTTGCTTCAGGTCTTACTTGATTCGTCATGAACAATGAATCATTTCAACAGTATACAGTTGGACGTCAAACGACCAGCGCAACCATTGTGACTGCCAATGCACCGGGTGTAAATTTTCGCATGCTGCATACCGATGCATCCAAAATAAACTATTTTCCCGTTATTTTTAAAAGACTGGTTAAAGGCGCCTCAAACATACTTAAGGATGTTAGGAAATCCTCATAACTTGAGACTTAATTTCAAACAAACTCACCATGACAGCGGAACAAATCGTGAAATAATTAGAAACTAATTACAACCTTTCGCTCAACCTTTTGAGCAGTTTGAATTATCACTGACTGGACACGGTTTCTGTTATTCTGGTGATTTTCAAAATTGTTACTTCTTAATGACATAAAATTTATGGAATTTTGAACAGAAGAACAGTCTTGCTCTGGGATAGCCAAGCGCACCTTCACCGTCGTATCGGAGTCCTACACTAGCTAAACTGAGGACTGTGACTTAATTTCAGTTTCTGACCCCGAGTAAAATCCTGGGGTAAGTCAACCACACTCAGTCTAGCTCCAAAGCAACGAAAATATTGCAGCTCGATGTAATATTTGACAATTTTCTCCTTCTGGCTAGGGGCGCATTATCGACAACTTGCCCCAGCATCATTCACCTTTATTGGCGTTGCAATAAGAGTGACAAATCTCGACGCCTGAACTCAGCTTTTGGGTAAATAATTTACCCTCTAACGAAAGTGGGTGCACCCCTCCATTTGTACACGCTGCTTTCGACTAAAATAGCGTGAAGAGAAGTACGAGAGAATGCATAGTTGACGTTGCGCAGCGTAGTACAGAGAACGGTAAACTGAAGTTCCTCCAAAAATTGAATGTGGTATACGACGATGTGTGCTGACCTTTCCCCCTAATTGTCCTTACTCATCAATTCATGGCCTCATTCAGCTTACTTAACAAGTGAAGAATGACCTCAATGTGGGCGTGAATTTTTTCCAAGAATCAGCGGTATCTTTTCATTAAAAGTGTGCCTTTTGCGCCCAGCTAAATCAGGTACCTGGTATGAAACTTCCACAATCCAGTTGTGACTGGAACCAGATTACTCAAGATGTACAAGTGTAATGTGACTTACGTTGAACTCCCTTCTCAGGAAAAAGACAATGCCTTTATTCATTTCGGGACAGTGAATGATTAGTTACAGCAAGCGTAAAAACGGAGAGGTATGTAGAAAAATGATGCGTCTGGAATATAACCGAGACCAGTGCACAAAATTGCAGGCAATATCCTGTTGACATTTTGGCACTGCGTTTGGCTTTAGCAACCCGAAACATGAGGTCCTTTCAAAATATCGCCTCAGGAGACAGTCGATACGGAAAAACTCAGTCAGATTTGTTACCTCTGGTAAAGCGTTCGGCATCAGTCGAAGGGTCATTGTTGACTACTAAACTGTCTCCGAAGCTTTTATTAACTCGCGCATACAAATGTAGAAACAGTGTTCAATATGGCAAGTATGGTATTAATTTACGCATTTTATTGGTGTAAATCGACCTTGGCATCCGAATGTTATAAATAATGGAAATTCGCCAAACTGGTTGTAGGATATTTGGACATTCTTGTCGTTTACCCAGTGGGTGTGATTGTTGGACGCCCTCTCGTGGCCACGTTCTTTTCAGTCAATGAAGTATGGTCTAGATGGATTTCAGTGGTAGTTATGGTTAACCTGTTTTAACTTGAGTTGAAGCAAAAGCATCGTTTAAATTGCTAACGAACACAATACCAGGGTTGCATTCCAGTTCAACCAGTAAATCTATTTATAGCAGATGGAGAGGTTTTTCTTTGCTGCAGTGTAAAAATGATAAATCTTCGAGATGACTTCTCAACGGCAGACTGTTTTATGGTCTGCACGAGCACGTTACGTTCATTTTGTTTCAAATAAACGTTTGACTTGCTTTGATACTATGCCAAATTAGTTGCATTACACAGTGGTCCACCTGGTGCAAAATTCGTAGTCGCGCTGTCTATAGGAAATGCGTAAAGAATGCTTTTTATCGGCTATTAATATACATGTTGCATTCAAACGAGCATAGTTGTGTGGAATGTCGTACTGGTCATGTTACTCAGGTGAGTAAATATATTTCGCAACTGAGGTGACAGTTTGTTCATACATATTTTACTTCCAATAATCGCACAGTTAGTCCTATCTGTTAGACACGGAACACCACTATGTGTCAACCTCCTGGTATTTTGCTAGCAACTGGGTATCTCCCACATGAACAAACCCATCTATGACCATATCATTGGATGAAATGGAATAACAGAATGCCGAACACCATTGTCTTTTAAAGAACAAATACCGCTAAAGTAGAATGAAGTTTTAAGTGAAACCAGTAGCGCCCACCTTTTAAATTCAGCCACGTGAAATCAAGTTATTTCTCCATTTTCTAAGCAACATCAATTCAAAATCGTCATCTTAGGTATAACCTTATTAACCGCAAGTTCAAAAAGAAACCAAAAGGTTATTCGTCTCTTCTTTGTTCCTTTGGAGTTTAAATGGGTGTCCTTCGGTAGCACGTTTAAAGTCTTCTGTTAGAATAGCCCTGATACTTTGTTGAAACGTTGACGAATTGTCGGATGAGACCTTGTTAAATAGTTACATGTCACCGGTGACCATTGTTGTACCATCGTGTTTGGGCCGAGTGATTGCTCGCAACTGGCTTCTGCAACTTCGCCTGCCGATCTTATTCACTCTTATCTAATTTGAGCCAATGGGTTTCGCGGAACGCCGCATTTGACTTTGTGCAAAACATCTGTCTCAGCTACAATACTCAGGCGTCCTGCGGATTGACCAGTATTGTAGGGAAAATGCTATCTGGATGCCAGCTGTTCATAAAGCCTATGGAATCTTGGAGCTAGGGAGCAATGCACTCAAGTGGATGTTGATGGTTCGGGGAAGATAATTTTGCTCGTTTTTCTTGGGTTGACTATTAGTCCAAGTGAAGCAAGAGGTAGCCACTCGACAGCATATTAGGTGGTACAACTTTCCAAACCCCACCATTTGTGGTCCCAATTGAGCAATAAACCGCAAATGTGTGCAAATTGATGATCAAATACAACAAATCGGTGACTCTGTCCATCTGGTGAGCTTTGAAACGACAGAACTAGTAGTGGGATATAAGCGAAATTTCACAGCTTCAGTTGGCGCGGGTCAAAGAGAATTTTTTATGGATAAGAGTGGCCGAAGTCTCGAAGTCCCCTCTAGTTGATGACGTGGAAGTTTGACAGACTGCGGTCAACTCAAAACAATAGCAGCAGTAAGATGCAAGACACATATGCAGACGACCACGCAGCCATCTGACGTTGAGCCGACATGGAAAGTAAAACAGAATGAATATGTGGAAATTTAACGAGATGATAAAACGCCTGAGTTCCTGTCCGGGAATATTCAGCACTGACAGACCCTTGGGAAGGCGAAACTTCAGTGAAGTATTTTATGTGTGATATGTGCCTGAACAAAATAAGTGTTACTCTTCAGATATCTTTATCCTGTTAATTTTTCTTCCCCATGACAAAGTTGCAGCAATATGAAACACTGTTGGCTTGCATTACAAATCACCACATCTGCTTGAAACAATCCCTCCCCCTTTATAAAATAGGTCTCCAAATTTCTAGATACCTCGGAAGACGTCCTTCTAACCACACATTTTTAACAATTTGTGATGATAGCCGCAAACCGAAGTGAATTAAGGAGTTAACTCGGGCTTCGAACGCCTTTTCCGAGTGCACACAGTGTTTATCCACCAGCATTGACACAGAAACAACAAGCGACGCTGGACGTATCCGGTCAAGTAATCTTGGACTGACTATGAAGGCCGATGTATACGACTGGTTTAAGTTACTTTGCACCAGCTGACTCGTTTTTGGCTTATTAGGTTCGCACTGATTATGTCTCCTCGTATGGTGACGAAACGTTTGCAAGCCTATTGCCAAGCTCGGCTCCCAGATCAACAGCCACTTGATCAACAACCAATAAACTCACCAAAGCTACCAATATTTCAAAATATTACCAAAGTTTTTGGCTTGCTTCAGTCGAAATTACGTTTGTGTTCTCCCTGTACCCACATAAAATTGTCTCCCTAAATTGAATCTGGCGGACTAAGAAAAAGAAAATTAGACTGGTTTAAATGCAGCGTAATTAACTGTGCAACGAATGACTGGCATTTTAGCACAATAAGTGGGCTTCAGTAAGAATTTGAGACTGGTGACTCAGTGATATCATCTGCTCACAATATCTGGGTGCATAATCATCTGGATTTTTGTAGTGAGGATCTGGCATCCTGTTTGCTACATTCAATTCAGTACATTCGTGAGCATCGGTTTTTCGTTAAAGGCATGTCCATCTGGCTTGTTTCTATTTCTGCATTGATGTTGCGGAATTTTACATTAATGAACACAACTTTCTGACAGATATCGAGCCAGCCACGTGAATGCTGGTAACTAGCACACACAAAACATCTGAAAAATAAACAGTGGTAAGATGCACTCAGTGAAAGATAAAATATTACTAAATGACAGCGCTATCATTTGGGGTATCATATGAAAATAACCTCGCTTTAAAACGAACACAGGTCTACTGCTAATCAAACCTAGTATCATTTTGACAAAGCAGAAGGTGATTCTTCATCTGTATCAGGAATTAAACATTCAGGTGGAAGTCTTGCGACTGACGTCAATGCCACCTTAATTTGTAAGTTGTGGCTTATAACAACCTAATAGAACTTGCTATTCCAGAAGGAACTTCGGTTGATGGAGGGATGGCGATTGTGCCCGCTCGCGGAGCCGCTGGGATGGAAAAAAGGTAGTGCAAGCTTTCGAATTTTAATCGGCCCCATGAGTGGTATTGAATATGTTCACACAGCGTAACACTGATTCACCCAAACATAGATCATCTGCAAGTGACATCCGTGGTAATCTACGCTGACGTGCTAATCATTCTGTTTTAGCTCATGAGCGCAAAGATACTCTCGAACAAGTTGAGTACCGTTATGCATCCAGCATAAAGCCTCATCTGATCACCAATACGCTTGCTCTCCAAAGATAGCAATAGCTCATAAAAGTATGAGAGATTCATCTATGAGCCGGAAAACGGTGTCTATACTTTTGCAATTGTTTTGAGGTTTCGAAAACAATAGATGCTTATGGAACAAGAGTGCGTTAGATTGTCACATGTGGGAGAGTTAACTAGTATAGAAAACATTCCTTCAGGGATTACTTTCACTAAAGGCAGCGTAATAGATAGAAAGGCATGGAAGCATGCAACTAACTGTCCCTTTGTAGTACTGAAACTCATTATAGAGGAAAGAAGCTAAGAAATTTTTATGAACGGTGGTCACCGTGGAATCGGATTATCACCGGCCTCCGTGCACAAAATATTTTCCACAAGGTATTTCACTTCGCATGTTTTCGTAAATTCGTCGGAATGCCGACAGATTATTTCTGAAAATATCTGATGCAAATAAAACACTGTATTGAATTTTTAGCTCATTGGGGGAAATTACGAAGTCCTGATAGTCAGTAATTTCTTAAATAGGCTGGTCAATTTTGTAGTAAACTGGAATCCCAAAAACGGTTTCATTCAAAGTGCACAACTGCGTTTCGTTTTAAGGCACGTATGAGTAGAAAACCATCAATGCAGGCGGCTGTGAATCAGTGCTTGGCCAACATACGGCCCATGCCAAAAGGTGGCTGGTGAGCAAAAACGGTGCTACATTTTCATTTCGTAAATTCTTTTAATTTGTTCATTCAAAAATATAGAAGTCCAGGCATCTGTGAAACAAGTTAGGAACCATGTGCAGCTAAAAACTTGAATTTTTTGAATACCATATGCATGGTCACAGTGTATCCTAAAATTTGCGATACGAATCTCACAAACGACCTAACGAAGCAAAATCTGGCACAGTAGTCTTTGTGCTTTGAGTGCACTTATTAACGATAAACTCAAGAGGAGGCTGATAACAATTAAAGCAACGCCTAAGGGTCACGGTTTAGATGGCCAAGATATGAATACGAAAAATGCAGATCCTACAGTTATTCAAAAACTAAAATAATGGTCTTTAGTTTTGTCAGACTATCAGCAAAGCTGAAGCCATTGTTAATTGTTGCAAACATGTTAATTGGTTAATTAGGTAAATAGTAAAATAGTTAGCTAATTAATTGAGCAACCTGAATGAATGCCAAGAAATGAACCTGGCAGAAGCCCAGTTTTTGAACCTTCCAAACTCAACTGGGGAAAGTCATTTGCAGCTACTGAAATTACCACGGAGGTCAAACGTGCAATGTGCTTTGCCTTTAATTCTGAGACATGGTGGCCTAAACACTTCGAAGCCACCTTTGGTATTTTCATCGAAACTAACGACGCCCATTTTGAAAGCCACAAGATGGAAATCGTACGGGCCCCGGCAGATGTTGCCTGGTAATACTTTAAGGAGGGTTATGATGAATCAGTGTGAAACACGAAGTACTGCACAAAACTTACCGCATGTTTCAGTTGCCACGCAAGTGGAATATAACATAATGCATTATCATAACGGAAGAGTACTTACAAGTGCTCTGAAGACTCTGCGACAGCTAGTGTGGGAATTCGGGCAAATGAGTGTGTTTCGCAAATTGTGTCCAATCAGGGTTTATGTAGGCCACATGTTTGACGGAAACGGTGGGATTGCTCCTGCCTAACTGGCGAAAGAAAAATGGAAACAGTGCGTGTGCTGTCGGAAACCCTTCAGCAACCTCATATATATTTGCCCATCAAGAGAAGCAGCCCAGTATCAATCTAAATAGGATTTCCTAAAATGTTCGAAGCCTCCATCTGCCCAATCCACGTCAGGTTATTTTGAAAATTGTACCTTCAATGATAGCGTGACAAATAGCGTGAAGAAATAGTATCCTAAAGTGAAGTGCACCAAAATGTATTCCTAAATTTTTAGGTCTCGTTAATATAGCGTTCGCAAAAGTTGGAACGGTAAGTAGCTCCACCTGTTGATCCAACAATGCGGTTTGCAGATGAGTACCAGATGCTTGATGGCGAAAGCTGATCCCAGTTACAATCATGGTGTATACGACTGGGTCCTTTCAATTAAGGCCTCGTGGTGGAATACACCATACTCCAGCCCATGTGATATGTCCGCTTTTTTGACTACTTTCTTCACAAGTACTATTTTCACTCTTCCAGTAGTTCTAATAAACTTGATCGAAAATCTGTGTACAAAGTCCATCTTCTGACTAGACACCTAGAATACTCTGTTCTTGCAGTTTATTTCTTGCTGAGAACCATTAAGCAGTTGCTCGTGGTCAGTGGCTAGCTGAAATGATTAATAGTGGCCTATATTTTGTGCCTTAAAATAACCCTGGGCAACGAAGCAGATCAAATCCTCCTGGAGACAAATTCGCACAACCCTATAACGTAGTTATTGCAAGCATGCGTCACTGGAACTTGGCCCAGTAATGGAACACTTACAGTTACAAGGCTACGGTGTAGGGGAATAATTTGCATTCCAGTAGTTGAATTCAGCAGTCGCAGACGGCCTCATATCAGCAAGCATACGGTAGACATAGCCTGCTGAACCCCTGATTTTATCGTCGACAGAATTATCTTGCCCCCAAATCGCAGATGTTTCTTCCAGCTACTGATTCACTGTAATCTCGAACGGGGCACCGTAGTTAGTTGACAGGTAGAACGAGCATCACCTACTTGTTACCATCATCAGGATTAGGCGTATTTCTAGTCTTTATGCAACGCTTCAATTGGATTTTTAAAACAAAAGCTGTGATAACATTATTTTATCTTTCGAAGTCATGCACGCTGGCTGACCAAAAAGGCTTACTTTTTATCGACAAAAAAATTAAGCGCCGTTTTAAATCCTATCACTGCAAACGCGACTAATACGCCTATGCGTAGCATGTTCTCAACAAATTGTAGAAAACACCTGAACAACAGATCACAAAAGAACGAGGTGAAGCTCACTGAGTTGCAGACAAATTTCAAATCAATAATTACTACCTTAGCACTGCTTTAAAGTACTCAAAAAAACAAACGTGAAATATTATATCATGTTCCAATGAAATCACTGTAAAAACTCAAGGTCATTAGAGCCACCAAACTCATAAATGCCTAAAATATGCAATGAAGTACTATGTTTGGTGATGTAGGAAGCGAGAAACGGATTACGGGTGTGCATTAATGAATATACCAGAATTTGGAGCAACTGGATGGAGCAGACCATCTAGTGTTGGTATAATAAATATCGCATTCAAAGATAGAATGTAAAATAATCTCTACCAAATAACCCTAAACCATTAGGCGCGAGGCTTCCAGATGTGTTCATTTCTACTACACCGCTTCGAGCTTTTTTATAATGGAACGTATCAGATTCCGTTAAAAGGCATCAACTGAGAGCCTAGACATTTGTGGCTGACTTACATGAAGTCACGCTTGTATGTAATGGTGATTTTCACAGTCGAGTTATAATACATCTAGTTAAAGAGCGAGTGATGAACGTGACCACCTTTGAGTCCAGTAAATGACCCTTAGATTGATGTTTGTGGTCAAAACTTTCAAATCTCCGGTATAAATTTCACTACGTTGGATACGGCAGCATCACAATTTAGGCATAATGAGGAATCACACCGAGATCAAGCGAAAGCAGTAGAGGTCATATTTTCCAGTCCTGTTTACAGGTTTTATGCACTGAACTCTGGCCTCACGGATTTACGCAGCCTGTGTTCATTGGCTGTCCTAAAAATTTTCTGTGAAAATTGCCCCAAACAATGGAGTTTTGTGGGAAACCTTACGCAGAGTCCTTGAAAATAGGGCTTAGTATACCTCTATAGGTGATTGGTCCAGCGTATTCTCCACAACTTGACGGAATTTGTTGGTTGACGCTGTGTAGCCGTGCATCCAAAAAGATTACTGAAGCGGAATGTAACATTTTTAATTGCTTATTGCCATGAGCCCTCCCAAACCATAACCCGTTCTGTACCACTGTTTCGTTTTTTAATACCAAAGTCTAGTGTCCCTAATCATCCACGGGAAATTAAGTTAAAATAGTCAACGATACGATCATCTTGTGAAGCCAATATATGCCAAAAAGAAGGGGAGCATTGCAGCGCTGCTTCATCCCATGTTACGCATCGTCAGCAGCGCGTTCCTTACACGTTCTCAATGACACGAGACCCCATAGCCATCCTAACAATACAATATTGATGAATCGTTCACCCGCGAGCAGTTGATAAAACCTGCGAGTGATTCATACTTCAGAGAGATGGGTAGCCGCTTATTCTGCAAAACCGAGAGGCACATCACGTGGTCAGCCAACTATTGACCGCAGACATAGCAGAGAAACAAGCTTATTTTGCCTTTAACAATCCAAACCAAAGCTCTCCCTTTTGATTCAAAAGGTATCGCTGTAGAAGTGTTCGTTGCAAACGATCAAAATCGATCATCCCCCGAAAACGGCACATGCGAGTGCTGTTACATGATGTCATGTATGATAATTGAAAAGTTGGTTAATTTTGCATCCGTGTTCCGTTAAATTATTTTAAGATGATTTCAAAAAGACATTGCAAATTAACTGCCTTCGCCTTTGTAACTCAGTTGTAGCGGATTCAATAAGGCGCCAAAGAACATCCTCCCCATAAAGTCTCCGCAAAATGTTAGGCACTGTGCAAACGTGTCCGGGTAACACAATTTGTGTTTATCCACAAGGGACCTCAGCCGAAGAGTGCTTGCATCAAAAATTTGCCTCCTGTACTAACTAGATTTCTGTATTGATACACCGAAACTAGTTGTGAGTTCACCTACAACTTTTATTTACATTGCACAGGGAAGAGAGCAAGGTATCACGTAGACAACCGGACGGAACATGTAAGATGCTAAATTAGCAGAAGATATGCTTTTGGTGTACACAATTTAAGGTCCGTAGTGCCTCTGAACATTGAGGGTAGAATTAGAGCATCACTAAGAAAACATCATAAAAAAGCTTGGAATTTTGAATCCCAGGTTCTAAAAACGACCATGCATAATTTACCGATTCTACCGGGTGAACTGCCTGCTAGCTTTTTAGTCACCTACGACTCAGAAAAAACACCTGGTCTAGTCAACAGACTCCACATGAACTGTCAGCTTCAACTGAGCTAGTTCACCAAACAAGCACACTCGATCGTTATAAATTAAGGTCGAAATGATTGTTATCTACTTTCGTAAATTATCCCTTGTCTGCTTTTGTATAAACCAAAATGTTTTATGATTTCCTTTTCTCATTATTTTCAACTTAACCTAAAATACTTAAAATAATTTTGGTGGTAAGAGTACTTCGTTCAAAGTTGTTCATACTCGTGTTCGGAAAGAGTAATCTTCGGTGTCATTTGGGCAAATGACGCCCGCGGGTAATCCATGGGATCTTATTCGGACTGGCTGATTCCATTTTGATTTTGCCAATTATGGCTTGCTAATTTGACAGGCCTTCATCTGCAAAAACCCGTCGAGATGTTCTATTTCAGCAATGGCGCTGCCCCCTCAAAAATGAGGGCGGAGGTGAATGATTTGTCCAGTGTTTTACTGTATAGCGACTGAAAGGCCATCTTCCAAGTGAAGCCCTCCTGAAAAGAAGGGAGCACCATTGGTTGCAACTTATGGTGTGCTGTGTAGCTGTCATGGATGTGAACTTGTAGTAAGAATGGACGAGTTTAACAACAAGTACTACAAACGCAGGGTAACATGATTGGCAAGGTCAGCCCCTGTCTTCGTAGCCCCTGCATTATTGGAAAGAGTTTCCGTGAAGCTGCCCGCTAGCACCCAGAGCTACGAGACTGGATGCAAACTGGGTGAAAATAAAGCTTATTCATTCTTTAGATGTGGGTGCAACTATTGCTGACAATCATTGCAGATACAAACATTGGTTTGAAACTACCATGTTGCAACAATTGACGTAAGTTGTCATCCGACCAACAAGGATGACATTCTAGACGCTAAAAAATGTTCATATTTGTAGCAAATCTAACGAAGATTAACGTAGGGATGCCATGCAGTTGAAGCACAACAGCACTGACGATAGATCCAGCTGGACTCAACTAAGCCTCACTTCAAAACGGAAGTCATAGGAACAACCGAGTTTAACCAAGCGATGTTATCCATGATTATTTTCCGCATTTTGTTTTCGAGCAACTTTATCGTCAAATTAAGATGTTTGTTTTGTTTGACCACAAGGTGGAAACCGTAATAATAATAATAATAATAATAATAATAATAATAATAATAATAGAATTTTGATCTGTCACCGCCTTGTCACACTCTGAAACTTCTACCCTGATAATGACTGAGTTTCCTTGATTTCAGACAAACCAAAGTAGAACTCAAGGTAGTTTGAGAGTATATAACAAAATATATGGATAGGTAATAAGCATCAACGACTTCATAAAAGCACGTTAGCGCAAAACAATTAGGTTTTTCATATTTTATATGTTACATCTGAATAATGCATTTAATTTTGAACCCTACGGCTTTTCAATTTTCACTATGTATTACGAGAACGTCTGGTCATTTATTGAACAGAGGCTGGCCAGAGTTCACTACTTTTGCAGGCGTGAACATGGGGCGTTAAAAAATGACAGCCGGGATCGACTTAATCTTGGTTTTGGAAATTTATATTGTTAGATAAACTAGGTCGTCTACAGAAGGCCTTACAAGAAGAGGCACGAGGTCCTTAGAGCAGACCAGTGTCCCAAGAATATATGAGCGAGATTCCCTAGGTGTGCACCTGAAAAGTCGTGTGTAGTGCGCATACTTGCCAAAAAACGGACTCGTGTGACCTGAGGAGATCAAGTTTGCAACACTGGTGAGATAATGTGCATGCTTAGAGCCATAGTTGAAGCTTATTTTTGACCTTGCTCCACAACAAAAAAGTATGTGAGTAGGTAGGCCACTTGCAGTTCTTTAGTTGTTACCTGTCGGTCAGCTTACACGAGCAAACACTCATCGAGCTGGAGAAAGTTACTCGATATCCAAAATTTTAACCATATTTCAGCTGTAGAATTACTTAAGCGTTCTGCACAGTCTTTATAGCAGAAATATGGAGAAGCTATCGAGATTTCTCGGGTTGGATATCGCATGCAATAATAAAATATGCAAATTTTCCACACCAAAGTACTCCATGCCCTTAAGGTGAGTTCTACAATCTTTTCCTCTTTTGTGGTGTACTGACTCGTGACCATTTCGAAAGGCATGTATCAGGTCTCATCAGAAGACATTAGTTGAGAGCATAGGAATTTTTAGCGGATTTAGCATGAATTCACGCTCATATGTTATGATGATCTTGACGGTCCAGTTAGACATCTATTTAAAGAGCGAGTGATGAGCCTGACCGCCGGTGAGTCCAGTTGATGACACTTAGATTGATATTTATGGTCAAAAGTTTCAAACCCCCGGTATAACGCTTGCTCCGTTAGATACGGTTGCATCACAATTTTTGGCATGATGAAAAGAGCAAAATAATGTTGCAGAGCTAAAAATTATGCAGCCTATTACTCAGTTTTTGTGCCACATTTTTGCCACTTGTTTTCACCAATGACACGGCTTATGTGCGCTTACGTCTCTGAATGGCGTCTTTTCTGTTGGCTCAAAACTACTAGGGTTTTCGGCGAATACCACGCACAGTTCTTCAAATTGAGGCCTAGAACAGCGCGATATGTGATCGGTGCAGTGTACTGTAATTTATTTCACATTCTGAAACATAATTAATTATAGATGTCGTGGAAAAGAATGGACAGTAAGCTTGCAATTAGCTTATTGACGCATTATGGAGCATTTCTGATACACCAATGTCATGTGACCTACCACAATCTATAACTGTGCTCTTCCAGTATCTAAGTATTCCACTCTTTAGTTTGTCGCCCTGTCAAATTGTAAATCAAAGTCTAGTTTCTTCAGTCATCCCAGGCAATATCCGTTAAAATAATCAACGATAGAATTGGCATGCATGTGAAGCCGATCCATTCCAAAAAGCGGTGCCGCACTTTGAAGCTGCTTCATCCCACAAAGAGTTTCCGATCGGTACTTTTTGTTCCAAACTACCTTACAATACGAGTGATCGTCACAAATGGTCAAAATCGATCATCCGTCGAAAACAGCACATGCACGCGTTGTTACATGATGTCATGAATAATAACTGAAAAGGTGACTAATTTTTGCACCTGTGTTTCGTTAAATTATTTCAAAACGTGCGAATGCAGAACACTCATTTATTAAGCAATAAAACCTTCGAGGTGCATAAGATATTTGCAAATAGACTGATTTCGCCCTTATAACTCAGTTACGGTCGATTCAGGATAGAGTGAGGCGCCGAAAAGCAACCTCCTCAAAAGGCCCCTACAAATCGCTAGGCACTGTATAAGCGTGTCCGGCTAATACGATTTATTTTTACCACAAGAAAAACTCCTTGGCTGGCCCCTCCAAATTCAAACATAAGCGTGTTTTATTAACTAGATTTCTGTATTGATACACCAAAACTACTCCAATTTTTGTGTTATTTCTGAAGTTATTTATATTCTCCCCAACGATTAAAGATTTACAGAGAAAGAATGCTTAGAAAATGTCAGTTTGATAGTTTGAAATTATTCGCACGCCTATTGGACTTCAAATCTGTGGGGTCGCATAACTTTGGGGGCAACGTTTGTGCCCTACTGAATTTAAATCGGAACAAAGCTTTTACTTTTGCTTCTCTGGTTCTTGAATGAGCATGCACAATTTACTGATTCTACCCGGTATTCTGCCTGGTATATTTTTAGTTACCTACAGCTCAGAAAAACATCAGGTTCAGTCAACAGGCCCTACATGAACAGTCAGCTTCAACTGAGTTAGTTTACCAGACGAGCACACTCGATCCTTATATACCAAGATTGAGATAACTGTTATCCACATTTATAAATTATCTCCTTGTTGTCTGTTTTTGAATAAACCAAAATGTCTCTTGATATTCTTTTCTCATTATATTCAACTCAACCTAAAACACTAAGAATAATTTTGGTCGAAACAGTACCTCGTTCAAAGTTGTTTATAATCGTGTTTGGCACGAGTAATTGTCGTAGGATCAGTGGTTTTGTTTGATCATGTTCTACCAAGCAACTCCGATAGACCTTTTTAGCCAGTAGGCGTCTTCTCTCTTTTCGTTTGGCTGTGCCTTCTTTTGAATGTGTTTGCTTTTCACGGCAATATTATCAATTGTATTCTCTGTAGCAAGCTCAATTTTGGTAGCAGATGTTCGTTCGGAGGCAACGCCATTTGCTGTGTGGATTCCGTTAGCCGAGATATTTGACCCACTATTGCCTTGCGTGCTCCAATGGTTTTCGCCTAAAATTTAATCTTAACGAAAATGGATGAGAGATATTTAGATAGATAGATGGATAGATTAGGAAATATTACCTCATACCGTAAAGTTCCCAGGGCTTCCTGTCTGACAAGCACCTGCGCCTAGTGCAAGTGTAGTATTGCGTCACATTTTCCTCGGTTTATGAAAAGAGGCATCCTACCTCCGAGGTCCAAGTGTATGGTTTCTACCCTAATTGACTTCGGAATAGTAAGGCTGCTTTCTTTAAGAATGTTGCTAATTCTAACAGCAGGTCCAATGCCCAGTGTGATATCTCGCGGCTGCATTAGTTTTCCTAATATATTAAACTACATCATTTTCTTTGCGAGACGGATTTCAGGTTCTCCAACGTTCTAAGCAATGTATTGAGGTACTCCATAAACAGTGAGGCACACACCAGTCCAATAGTGCGTCAATCAAGCAACGGCTGAACTTGTTGGCTACAGTGAGCGAGTTCGCAAAAATACACCTAATTCTAAAAATAGTCATCTTTGTGTTGTGGGTATTTGATGTTTCCTTCAGAAATTCAATATATCGGCATTCCCTCACCAATTTTTGACGCTAATTGGGAGAGTCACTTTTTGTGACAAAAACAAGCTCAGTGATTGTCGATGGGGAAATTAACAATTCTTTTCTTTCAGAGAATTTAATAACGGCTCTCTCGCCGTATTTCACGAAACATTTGTTTGCTGTGTTGCTGTCGTAGGCTTTTTTTAGCTTTATCCGAATACAGCTGTTTGTATTCATTAAAGCAGTGTTTGGCAGGCATTTTATTATGAAGCTAACTGGATTTGTATAACACCATCGCGGATAAAAAACAAAAAGTCTAGAATCCAGAATTGTTCGAACAAATTTTCAGCAAGCTTAGGAGTCGTGTTCCGCTTCGGGAAACTTGTGACTGAAATGACATTGAAACTCAGTGAGCACCATAAACCTGAAATAACCAGACGTTTTGTAGCACTTTTTTGTCGTAAAACGAAATGGTTTAACTTGGGTTCTTCAGCCAAATATACATAATCTGGCGAAATTGCACTTGCGTTTGTAAACGAAGGATTTGGCGTGAGAGCATTAACGGTTCAGTTTGATTCAATGACTCGTTGCATCTCCAGCAACTTTTCCATCTCACAGACGTAATAGACTACCAATGAGATTGCCGAATCCTCTTTAACGGAAGCTTTCAGAACCTCATGAACAGTGTGCTTCGTCCGTAAAATGTATTGCGATATCTAGAACATCGTACCAACCAAAGCACGGGCGGCCTGGTGCAGCACATTTTCATGAAAAAACAGCATAAACTTGACACTCAGCAAGATTCCCAATCAGTCTTCCGAGAGGAGGAAATCGGTATGAAGGTGAGCGCTATTGTCAAATGTTTTTATTTCATTCTCAAAATACTGTGCTGCCGGGTGATTCAGCGGCAACAGTGTGTGCACTAAGAATTACAGGTCGTTAACAAAATGTGTACAGTTTAATATTACGCTAACGTTTTCCATCAGACTGTTTGATGAGAGTTATCTGTGATTTGCTGCTTTACTGGCTACTCCTTAACGTAGTCCCACTCAGTTTGCTAACATTCACTGCGTAATTATTAATTGATCAGCTTTCCAGGGCCAAAGCGATCTCGACTACCTTGAGCGAAATCCATCAGCTAAGGTATTTACAAGGTCAGTCTTCCCATCATTACAGAATAACGCAAGCAGATACATCATTGTTTCATAAAATACGTTTAACCATTACGTTGTATAAGGTGGTTGAACTCATCCGAGCGTCCCGGCACGCTCACCACAATACGAAGCACGCAGAATGATGACAGTATAAAATGAGTTCTACAAGTGAATGTCCACATCGTGGTTGTGAATATAAATTCACATTCAAACAGTACATTTTCACTGAACATTATCACCCCAGATTACACTCTGCGAAAAATCAAATACAAGTGCAAGGAGGAAAGCCCTTTGCCACGGAGTTGTTTATTAACAAACACCAGCTAAATTTTTACAAACTATTGGACTGGAAATTAAGCACCTCATATGCACCTTATTTAAAAAAAACTGAACATCCCCATACGCCTCCTTCAACTTTCGTGGATATTCATTGATTACCACGCAATTATAAACGAACGCTGTAGAGCATTTCCGCAGGTACCGTAACAGACCCCAAGAGAGTGCAAATTCCATTGGACGCGACGGGAAGTTACGAGGAAACCATATACTACTCGCATGTCTCATCAGTAGTATACGCTGTTACCCACCTTTCTCTTTAAAAGGTTGTCGCTCGCATGCCACCGATTTCATTTACCTTTGTTAGGTCGGCTCCGGCAGCTGGTCTATTCGGTAGCTCTTCGAGTGTACCATGCCACTACCAAAAATGAGTTCCGTTGACTCTTTTCGATCCCCGACCGTCTTGAATTGCATAGACGTTCCCCCAGCGGTCGGTACCGAAAACGGGCCCTGCCATCGGCTACCCAGCTTCCGCGATCCCATTTCACTCCTTCCAGGATTCTGATGACCCTTTCACTTGACCTTCGCTCCTATGGGGAATGGTCGTGCCTTTCTACTTGTCGTTTTCTGTCTAGTCCTTTCCTGAACGGCGGTCAATTGTTTCCCCAGCTTTCCTCCTTTCTTTTCCTAGCCCCTCCGGAGACAAGCGTGTTGCCGGCCACAATCCAATTTCCTGATCGATCGGAAGGCGCGAATGTCGACTATACATCAGCATGAATGGGGACTTGCCTGTGGTTAGCTGTATGAAAGCAAGATATGCTAGCAACACCATCGGCAGATTCACTTCCCAGTCACCTCATTTGGCCTACAGCCATTCCTTGATCGTTCGGTCATTGCGGTCGGTTAGACCGTTTGTTTGCGGGTGGTATGGTGCCGTCGTCAGCCGCCTGATTTCCAGCTTCCGCAAGCAACTTCCAAACTCTTCGCTCTCAAGGCAAGGTCCGTGATCCGCTAGGATCATTTTTGATACCCTGTGGTTGGCCACGATGTGATGCATTACCACTCCGCTGGTAGTCGTCGCCCGGTGATTTGGCAAGGCTGCCGCCTGGACCCACCGCGATAGGTATTCTGTCATTATCACGATATATTGATTTCCGCTGGTCCTCACCGGAAAGGGGCCCATAACGTCAACAGACCATAACTCACCGATTTCTGAGACAGGAATGAATTCCATGGGATGATCTGCCCCTGTCGTATACCCTTTCATCAGATGGCACCGCTTCCATGACACTGCATAATCCGTCACCTCACTTCTCATCCCGGGCCAGTGGGCCCTATGCCGAAGCAAGTGGTACGGCTTGGTTCGCCCTGCGTGTGCCATCTCGTATCATTAGGCAATCAAATTCCGTCTCAAGACGCGAGGTAGCACGTGCAGCACAACATAAAAATCGGTGACCTTCCAGGACACTAGGACAACCTCACTCAGACGCAGCCTATCGAAATGACTCAGGAAGGTTTCCAATTCCTTTTCCCCCCTCAATTCTCAATATTCCTTCTATCCAACAAGGAGGCTGCAACCTTCCGTAACACAGGATCCTGCCGTTGGAGTTGCACCAACCTCCCGGAATTCAGGTCGACGACGAGGCTATTGGAACCAGTCATGATCCTTGGGGCCTCATCTTCAGCCTCTGGTCTTGACAGTCAATCAGCCAGGTGATTCCCCTTCCCTGGCACGTGCCGGATCAAAAAGTCGTACTATTGCAACTATATTGCCCAGCGCGCGAGCTTTCTGCGAGGATCTCTGGTTACCCCGATCCACTCCAGGGGTTTGTGATCAGACTCAACATGAAATCTTTGTCCAAGCAGGTATGGCCTCTACTTATCCGGGGCCCAGACGATCGCTAAACATTCTTTCTCAATAGTCGAGTACTTCTGCTCAGCGTTAGTCAGGACGCGACTGGCATATTCAATAACTACATGCCTCTGCTTCAGGACAGAGCCGATACCGCGGTCGCTAGCGTCCGTTGCAACAGTAAACATCTCTCCGACCCTGCGAAGTTTGAGGGTTAGTTGTTGATCGAGTATCCGCACTTTCACACGTTCGAAAGCCTCGTGTGCCTCCCTGGTCCACTCAAACTTCCGATTTTGCCCAAATAAGTCGTACAGTGGAGCAGCAATCGTGTTGAAATCCTTGACATGCCGCATGTAGTATGCTGCCCGTCCAAGAAACTGCCGTATGGATCGCTCTTAATTGGGAACAGTACAGTCCTTAATCATAGTCAGTTTTTCTGGCAGTGGGATAACCTCTCCGTGACCCACTTTATACCCCGGCATTGTCACCGAAATACGAGTGAGCTGTGTCTTGGCTTCATTTATCCGCAGGCCCGCCTTCCGGATACGCTTCAATAAGGCCTTCAAATGAACCACGTGCTCTGGTTCCGAATTGCTGTACACAACGATATCATCCCCGTACACGGCAACATTCTGTAGACCCTTCGTTTAACGAAGCATCAAGCGCCGGAATGTGAATGGTGCTCCCGACAAACCAAACGGCATCCGTCTAAATTGATATTGGGTGTCCCCATCAGCGAACGCCGTTTCCTCTCCGTCCTCCGCCTTGATAGATAGTTGCCAGTATCCGAAACGCAAGGCAAACACCGTGAAATATCGTAAATAATGGAGGGAATCGAAAACCTGCGCAAATGAAGGAACAGCTACAACCCGATTTACGGTCAGTTCGTTCAAACGCCGAAAATCCACGCAGAACCGATACTTTCCATTTGCCTTCTTTACAACCACAACCGGGGAGTTGTACGCACTGTTGGCTTCCTTGAGTATGTCATTTTTCAGCATCTCTTGAACTTGCTCATGGACCTCCTCCCGTAGATGGAGCGGCAGCGGACGGGGGCCGCAAGGTCCAAAGCATTGGGACGGGGGTGAATTTTTTGTTCAATCCGCGGGCAGAAGCCAAACGGATCTCCATCGCTTGTGAACAGTTTGGACTATTCCTCGACCACGGATTGTACTGACGGCATATTACATGACGGAAGCTTTCGCTCACGGCAGTGCTTGATTAACATTCAAGCTTGACTGCACCATACTTGGTCACCAGTTTTCCCCGCTTTAGTTCAACCATGGAATCTACACTCTTGAGGAAATTTGCTCCCAAGGTTGTCTGCTTTATACCTGGGCTGATCAGGAACTCGTGCTGCATGGACCTGTCACCTAGGCGCATTGCGTGCATTGACAATCCGTCAATTTTCAGTTTGTATCCACCCACTTCTCTTACGGCTAGCGTGTACGGTTTGCAAACAGCTTCGTTTCCTCTCCGTCGCAGCGATACCCCTGCTCCTGTAACAATCATGCATACCTCCCTCCTCCCGTCTATCTCGATAACGGTCTGTATTGCAGCCTGTGTCGCTGCACGTACTAAAACAAACCCAGTAAAAGAGGAATAATCCATATTTTCATTATCCAAGGCCGGCAAAGCCCGATCCAGTTACTTCTGCAGGCTGGCGAAGAACACGGTCGGGTCGCATCCAGGTCCCATTCCGGCCGTCTTGAACCGCCTCATATCCTCCTGGCAATCGGCCGGTGTGTCGAAATCCGTTACAAGCGCTTCCTTCACGGCGGCCCAGCCCATCTTCCGTCACGAATAGACTGGACCTTACCGTGGGTGGCGGTTTGCGCACCTCATCGACCCATTGAGCTCTACTGGGGAGTTTCCCGCGACACTCACAGAGTCTCTCATACCAGGTAGGTCAATGGGTAGAGGGCAGATGAACACAGTCTCCTGGTCCTCAAGGTTGGGGCCATGTGCGGCGACGTGTTCCGTAAACTTGGTAATGTACTTGCATTTCCAACCCAAAACGCTGCCTTGCTGTCAGGCATTTGAGCCAAAGACTTTGGTTGAGGGCTCCAATCGTCCTTCTGTCTAGCTGTGGGCGCCCTGACAGTATCCCAGCCCTCGTACAACCATGAAATTTACAGCTAACAATACTCTCATGCCACATCGGCCGTCGCGTGGTGCCATCAGCCGGGTCGCCTTACTCGCTGCATACAGCAGGGCGGGTAAGCGAAAACAAGCTACCCCTGACGCCACCCTTCTTTCGCTTTCATGTTTTTCGTCTTCCACCCTCCCCCACCCAAATTTGATACTTTCTCCGCAGGTCCCAGCTCTGGGTGTGCCTGTTTTGCTAGCCCTGCATCACACTCAGCTACAGCTTCTGTACGTCCGAGTTCAGTCACAACCCTAAACACTTCGAAGTCTGTTTTCATGCCCCAAAATCCTGAGAACGTGGCCGCCTTTAATGTTTGCACACTGAAGCAAGCAGGTCAACAGGTGGCTGTTGCTCGTACGCTGGATTCCCCCTGCATTGACTGCGAGGTGGACAGCGCATGACTTGGCAGAATGGCGTGAAAGAGATCACGAAGAGTTTGGGTGTTGTTGTTGTTGTTGTACACCTTCCAGAATGGGGTCCCCGTGACCCCGCCTGTGCTTGGCTGGAGACGCTGCGAGAAATGGCGGCCAATTGATGTCAGTGGCATTCGTGCTGACAGTTTCTTTCCAGGTTGTCTGATTGAGCGTTTGGAGGTGTAGGCACCTCAGAACGCTTGAAATAGGCCAGCACTAGGTCGCCTCCCTCACCCGCTCTTTTTCTCTTCTTTTCACTCTAGGTCTTTAAATATAATTAGACAAACCTTATGGTTGTACGGCAGTGAAGCATCAGTGTCAATACTGATGTTGCTGTTTTTGGTGATGATGATGATGTTGTTGATGTGATCTTTTGAGGGCCCCTTCTGGCCGCATCCAGAGCCAGAACGTCACCACACCTCTTCTTCAACTTTCGTGGATATTCATTGACTATCAAGCAATTGTAAACGAACGCCGCAAAGCATTTCGGCAGGTTCCGCAATAAACCCCATGGGGGTGCACCTTCCATCAGGCGCGAGGCTGAGTTACGAGAAAACCAAGTACTACTCGCATGTCTCATCAGTAATATCCGCAGTTACACTAGACGAGAAATTGAGACCCCGACGCTGGATCCGAAGTCACCACCTATTTCGTCACTGTTACAGTAGATTAATCAAACATTAAAGCTGCCATCACCTACCACCCACAATATCGTCCTCATCCTATTCTACTAATTAGTTCGTCACATTAGGGTCCATCCGCGTGCTTCTTTAGAAGGCAACGAGATTCTAAATCTATCGTAAATTGGTTACTGTTAGGGGATTAGCTTCGTGTTTTTTGTTTTCTTTTTTGTCTCATTTAGGTAAGTGACTACTACTGCGTCGTCCCTAATATCATTAGTGTAACCTGCACATGCAGGTCTTCACTGGAGTACACGGACAGCATTCGAGAAGCGTCATAATTTCAGACGCTTTCATACGTTTGGGAGACGTCTAAATGTATCACACGATTAACAGTAGGATGCGCATACATTCGTCCAAGAAAACAGGTGTGAAGGCGGAAGTGTGTTCCTACTTATTTCAGATGCAAGTTCAAACTGCAGCAAGATTTTCTGGTAGCACGCAGACGGGGTGAACATAGAACAATTCGAAACTCTCATACCTTCATTTCTTTGGTTTATATATCTCAGCATACGCATTTGAAACCCAGGATATTCAGGCAGCTTTGGCTTTTGTAGTTACATTTTTTCAACTAACAAAATGAATTCAAATTATCCGCCCGCGTGCCATTCAAATCAAAACGTAATATTCGTAGACTGATTACTGTTATTAGAAAACCCAACCTCGGTAATAGCCTAGCTGAATAATAGTAACTGACTGACTGAAGAACTTCGTGTGATGGCGCTCAAACAACCATTTTTGAAACGTTATTCGTACTAGGGACCCATTCCAGGAATTACATCGCGCATCCGAATGAAAAGAGAAACCTTCAACCAAATTGCTATTCACATCATGTATTGATTATATCAGCATGTTATAAACAGTACAAAGGGGATACTCGTCTGTTCAATTAAAATATTTATTTTCCTGTCCTGTGTACAATAATAATATCTGTCAAAACTCTAGAAGCTCGGGTTCCCTACTGTCTTACCGTTATTATTCAGTTTTAATTATTATTATTCTGCTAATGCTGAGTCATTGGGCCAACAAGCGATTCCCAGTCTTGATCTTAATTTACAATACTTATTGTTGAAGTCAGAAAATATTGGATTCAAATTAAGTTCTATGGGCTTATGAAACTTGGTAACTCAAAACGCACTTAAAGTTGCAGCTACATATTCTCCAAAATTATGCCATCCTGCACACCGGCGCTCATCCCAAACTGTCAGAATCACTTATATTAAATTAAGAAGCAGCGGAATAAACCGGCCTTTAAAATTACTTTCTTCGTTCCGCGGCTTTAGTAGTTCCTACTTGATTCGTAACCAGCACACAATTGCTTCCAATGATACACGGTTGGCCTTGAGTTGTAATGGGATATGTAGAAGTGGAATTAATAACAACCTGATTTAAACGGTCCCAGATCTGTCTTCGTGTAATCATTTTGGTGAGTCTACATCACACAAGGGAATCCCTGAATTGGAATTTCTTTCTTTAGAGCCGACGAACAAAACTTGGTGGATTTGAACTCTGGACTTCTAACATGATGGCAGAACAAAAGCGAGTTATAGGCAACTCGGTCATCTCGCCCAAAACAGCAAATATGTTTGCCCTCTAGTAATGCCATTGGTTTGCCCACTGTCTCAAAAAATGACGGAGTAACTCTCCCTGACCCGTCAAATGAATGACTCACCTTACCTACAAGAAGTTCCGGTCAGGCTGAACAAAAAACCTTTCACACGAGAAATATATTAGTGCAAATTCTGCAAATCCGACAACCAATAACACCGCTTTATAATCGTACACTTCAGAGTATTTACGTCAAGTGACTAGCGCAACCACTGTGACCTGCAATACACCAGGTATCAATTTTTGCATGCTGAAATAAATTGGTTATTTGCTATTTCCCCAAGGTTGTTGGAAGGCACCTCATACATACCTATAGATGTTGAGAAATCCCCATACTTTGAGGCTTATTCCTCACAAACTAACCACGATGGCGCGATGCTGATTGAAGTAATTACGAACCACTCACAATGATTCGGTAGTTGGGCGGGTTTACCAATTTGATTATTCACTTGTGAACATAACGTCGGTAATTCAGTTGTTTTAGGAAGCAGAAAAGTTATCGTGTTTTGAAGAGAAGAATTGTCGCACTGTGTGATACCAGAGCAGAACCATATCCTCGTATCGGTAATAACCAATACAATCGAGAAATGTACCAGATGCCAAGTTTCATGACGGTCAGAGCTCAGTCCAACTCCCAAACAGGTAAAATCTCACAGCCTGAATATCACTTGACGGTTTTTTCTCCCTGGCAAGAAATGCATCATCAATGACTTTGCCGCCATTTACGTAAGTCAATATGGTAATGAAACTGGGGAATCTAAATTTCTGATTCCAGCCGCTGGGTAAATAAGTTATCTTCCGACTAATGTGGTGCAAAGAGTAGCACAGCGGTGAAGGATTTCGTTGCTGCAGTGTAAAAAGTGACAAATCTGCGAGCATGCTTTCCCAACGGCAAAATTTTTGGTGCTATTTTGGAGCAATTGTCGTTTATTCTGTTTCAAATGAACGATTGATTTCCCTCAGTAAGACACCATCTGAGTTGTCTCTCACAGTGGTTCATTTGGCGAACAATTCACATCCACGGTACCCACTGAAAACGCGTGAAGAACCCTAGGTAGGTTTCACATCGGTTGATAATCTACATACCGCATGCAAATGGGTAAAGCTGTGTGAAATGTCATACTGATTGTATTACCCAGGTGATGTGACATATGTCTCAACCAAAATAACATTCTTGCCGACATTCTTCCACTCCTGCTAAACGCACTGTTAGCCACCACCTACGGAAGGCCACCATGATTCATCATCCTGGTGTTTAACTAGTAACTCAGCATTTCCCACGGTAACATTTCCATTTACCAATATACTGTTTGGATGAGATGTAATAACAGAGTTTTGAATACCGTCATCTTTCGAGGAGCAGACACAGCTGAAGCCGAATGCAGTTTGGTGTGAAAATATTATCGTCGGTTAGCACAATTGGCTCCAAACAACATACTTAAATCCAGCTGAAATTTGAGTTCGGAATCAGGTGGGAAGAAAATTTGGCCACTGACAAGAGCGAAAACCATATATTATACCTTACTACATGGATTGACGTGGCAGTCAACAGAGCCGTCTGGATAACATCTATTCATGCACACAGGTTGCGCCGGATTGCTACAATACAAGTGCGCTATTCGAATGGGGTTTAACCTTTCTGACACAGTCTTGAGAATGTAGACTTGAGAAATATTCGGACGTTTACCGTGGTAGGATCAGCCTTGTTTGTTTCCGGTGCCCTCACCCCTCCACCTGAGAAAAGCAACCTCCTAGTAATTTATTTTTTTCGATTTCTGCTTAGAATCCACCCAACATTGTCATCCCAATAATAACGACAGTGACCACAATCTCCATGAAAAACAACAGGTCCATTCCAGAGTTCTTTTGGGCGTCTTCTTGTATCACGTTTACAGTGCTTCATTAAAGTGGCTGTGACACTACGCTGAAATCTAAAGGAATTGACGGATGAGACCATGCTATGTATTTAGATGGCACCGCTGACCATTTTTGCAATCACTTTTCGGCCGACTGAGTGTTCACAACCGGCTTCTACACATTCACTTACTGATATTATTTACTGTTGTATACCTAGGGCTAAGCAGTTTCACGAAAGCCACACCTGACTTGTTTGGACTACCGTGCGCAGGGTTCCTGTAGATTTACAACTTTTGACCGGCAATGCGAATTAAATCCCAGCCGCTTATGTAGCTTATGAGGTCTGATAGTCAGGGAAAATTCAATCTGCACAGATACTGGTCTTTCGGGGAATGTAGTTTTTAGGATAGCTCTAGGGTTAATTTCCGGTCCAATTCAAGCTTTAGGCGATAAAATAATATGAAACACACCAGTCCTGTCCCCATGTGTGTGCAAGTCGGTGTGAAAATGAAACAAGTTGGAAACCCTGTCTATTTGGTGGACCTTAAAATGATAAAACCAGTAATGAGCTATCAGCAAAATCTCAGTGCGTCAGGTGGTACGGTACCGAAGAGAATTTTCATGGATAGGTACGCGCAAGTGCTAAAAGTCCTCACTAGTTAGGAATGCGGAAGTTTCCAGTCTGTAGCCATATCAGGTCAATAACACCAGTAAGATAAAGTACAAATGCAAAGTAAGGTAAAACAAATATCTGGAATAATACTAACATGATAAAACACTATCGACATGCGTGTGCATTTTTCTTCGATGGGGTGGAAAGCCTGCATGCACTCCGACGGTTGCAAAACTTAGGTGTACATGGGATTAAACGAGACGACACCTAGTACTCTGAAGCATTGAGCTGATCCCAGCAAACATATTTTAGACATCTTTGCTCTTGACCCTGATGAAACCAGTGTTGGCGCTGCGCAGTGGATTTGATTAAATAATCATTTCCGTGGAGGTTTATCTCATCCGAATACCATGCTGACTGTATCTCAGTATGCGAGGGAGCATTAAGCAGCACAATGTAAAAAGACCACTCAGTATCAGAAGTGGTAGTCAGCGCGCTGTTCCGACAGGGCCAGCTCGGACGTCACTTCAGGTGTGCTGAGAGTTCAGCAACTCCAGACGGTCAACCCACCCGTTAGCTTTAAAGATGCTAGTAAAATGCGAATCATCTAGAGCCTCCGCGCCAACCAGTACGCAGGTGAGACTCGTTGGCATCACGTGTGAGAAACGTGGCAAGTGCTACAAATTGAAATCTGGCTTTTTAGCCCACATTCACTGATTGTTCCTCTCTTTTTCCGGCGAAAATTGGCCCGAGTCAACACCTCCGGCACGCACACTTCACCCTGCTTAATGCAGATAAGCTTGGCCCAGTGATTTATTCCAGAGGACGCCGAAGGAAGTCCTGTCCACACACGTGGATTCCTGTCCAACCAAAAGCAAATCCGCTTAGCCAGCTTCGTCACCATACAGACCATATATCACCAAAGACGAAAAGATGCAGCGTCCGCTCTGCTCAGTGGGTCATGAAAGGTTCTATGTAAAATTACCTGCTACCCACCTCTGGACCTAAAGCCGTGTTAAAAAAAGATGCTTCCTGCTCCTAAACACAAGGATAGCCCACCAGGACTCACGGTGCTACCATCCAACTTTAATTTGATCGAGCCAATTCCAGATGAGAAAAGGGGTCGTGTGATCTGTTTAATAGGCAATTCCTACCAAAGTATGTACAGGCTCACGCCAAGCACGGTTCGCCAGCTTGGTGTCAATGCTCCGTTCGTGGCATCCATTCTTGCTCGATATTTTTATAAGTTTCCGGCTGATAGCTGGAGCCGTAGATTTTGACTGTCGTTTTTTCATTTCGCATTTATGCGTTGAGACGATCGTTTGGAAGCTACATTGCTGCTACACTCTTCAGCGAATGCTTCTAACCTAAGTTTAGCGTTTCTGATATCTCGAAAAACGTTTCATTCCGTTTCGCACAACACAACTGTCATGGCTTCAAAGGCATTTGGATACTCTCACCTCTAGTTCGATAAATTGAACAGTTCTATGCGAGCACTGCGGCAGATTTCCCCAATTCTTAGGTTTGCTTCCGTAGAGTGGTGAAGTGGGGATATCCATTCCCCCCAGTTATTGTTCCTCATGGCAATAGAAGAGGTTCTTGTAATATTGATGCCACAACTGGGGTAGCAGTTCCATGAAACCTTAGCTCACTGTTTTGCCATGGTGATGACTAAGTCATGGATTCACGGATCTATACACATGATTAAGGCTTTTGCCCAAGTTTCCCATTTCGGTTTTGTTCTTTTTGTTCAGCAGCTGTCGTTCACCTGAAAGGTACAAACGATAAAAGGGTGGAGCACTGCTCCTTAAGATCTCAGCGCGTGGGCTTGCATAAAAAAGCGTCTAATAGTGCTTTAAACAGGGTACTAGATGCAGCGTTGACAACCGTCCGAGGAAGGTTATTCCACGCAACAACTACCCGAGATAAGAAAACATTTTGCCTAATAAAAATATGCGCTCTGAGATTAAAAACTTCCAACCATGTCTTCGCCGTGTGTTGGCTGGGTCAACAGTGAAAGACCTATTGGCCAAACCTTAGTCCAGCAGGCCATAGTTAAGTAATAGGTTTCCTTGAAGGCGACGATAGTCCAGCGGAAAGAGGTTAAGCACCACGAGACGCATTTTATAGTCCACGTACTTTAGGCCGGCAACCATTTTCGTCACACCTCGTTGGACACACTCACTGAGGGTTACGTCCTTCAGGTGTCCTGAGTAGAAAACTTGTTTGGCATATTCAAGAAGCGGTCTGACGTAGGCCCCATAGAGTACTTGGAAGTCCACGCAAGTAATACGGGAGAAGGTACGCCAAATCATCAGTAGAGCGGTGAATTTCTTCCGAGCCGAATTCTCATGGTGCAGTGAGAAGGACACGTTTGAAAAGAGCCAGACACCCAAATCCCTTTTGCATGTATCCTCATGATATCTTTTGGTCCACTCTCACCATGAACGATAAAGGAGTTCGCTGAGTCCTTTCCAGCTGAAATATGGAGGAACTTTTCATCATTCGGAGGAAGGTGCCAGTCCAACGACCACTGTTTTGTAGCGTCTACATCCATTTGGAGGCTTTTGAACTCCAGGATTGCAAGTCGTCCGCAAAAAGTAAACATGAACTTAAAAGAACGTTTAAAAGGTCGTTGACGAATATCAGAAACATCAGTGTTCCCAAAACGAAGCCTTGAAGAAATCCAATGGAGACCGGTGCTGGAGAAGAGTAGGTTGAGCCTACTTTCATTCGGAATATTGTCTGATACAAACGCCCTGATTTAGCGTGGAATTTTTCCTTGAATCCCGTAAGACTCCAGTTTGCGGAACATCGGGATGTGTGAGATTCACTCGAAGGCTTTTCAGAAGCCAAAAAATACGGCACCCCATATATGAGTCCCTCGTCCTTGGCTTGGGTTAAGCTGTCCATAAATACGAGCGTGTTCGTCTCGCAAGAACGGTTTTGGAGGAATCCGTCAACCGGGGATATCAAATTGTTGGTAGTCGTGACTGATTATTCAAAGGGACAGTAAACATCAGACAACCGTGGTTCCAGTCTAAATAGTGTGGATTGATTATTGTAGTGGTCATGAGGTTGATGATAGCACCTATAATAATAATAATAATAATAATAATAATAATAATAATACTGTTGCCGATGCTTGCGATGCCAAGGGAGCTCATGGGGATAGGGGTGATGACATGTGTGTTAATGCTGACGTCAACGGTGACGTTGACAACGAGGGCAATCATTATGACAATGACACCGATAACGATGTTGGCGCTGATGTTGATGTAAAATATTATGATGATAGTTATGTTGACGATGGTGATGGTGACGGTGGCATTGGTGATGATGAGCTAGGTGATGAAGATTATGACGATAATTTTGACGATGCTGATGTTCTGATGATGATGATAAGGGTAGTAATGTTGCTGACATTGAAGATGATATAAATAATGATTAGGACGTTCATGAAGAGGCGTATAATGAGAATGATGATTATGCATATGATGGTTATGCATGAGATGATTATGCTGATAAGGATGGAGATGATTACGGTGATGTTGATTATGATGATGATACATTTGGCTCCGATGGTGACGACAATAATGATGGAGGTTTCAAAATGGTGATGGTAATGGCGATGATAAAGATGATCGTGATGATGATGACAATGATAACGATGCTAATGCTGATGCCAGCGATGATGATGATAATGACGATGATAATGTTCATGATGCCGTTAATGAAGATGATGGTGGCAGTCGTAATGGTGATTGTTGGTGGAGCTTGCGGTAGTCGCTGTTGCTGTTGCTGATGTCGACGTCATTGACGATACTGAAGATGATGCTGACGATCGCTAGAACGATTCTCAGATGGTGGCGTTATTTCTGATGCGAATAATGTTGATTATTTTGTTATAGTTTTGCTGATGAGGATGTTAGTGTACATGATAGAAATTGTGATGATAATGATTCTGGCATTGGCGGTCATGATGTCGAGGACGACGATCATCTTGCTGGTGGTGGTGTTGGTGGAGTCAATGATGATGCTGATGTTGTTGGAGATTATGATGATTCTGATAATGATCGTCATAATTTTAATTTTCATAGTTATGTGGATGCTGCTTGTGATGATAACGGTCATTTTGATAGTGATGATGAAGACCGATGATTGCCGAGAATTATAATGGTGGTCGTGTTGACGTTGCTGACAAATATGTTCATGGTACTGATGTTGATCTTTGTTTCTGGATGGGTTTGGCGATCATGCTGATGATTAGGTAGTTAGTTTCAGTGATAAGTAGGACAACGACGATGACGCTGGTGATGTTGACAATGATGGTATTGTTGGTGCTGCTGATGTTTATGATTTTTATGAGAATGTTAATATTTTGAATGTCTATAGAGGAAAATGTTGGTAGCTCAGTTAGCGTAGATGGTCGTTGGTTTGTTCGCTGAGCTGAGCTGAGCGAATTCCCAACAAACCAACGATCATACTGTGGATGATGATGCTGTTGACGAACGATAATGATGACGAATTTGATGACGTTAATGATGCTAGTGACGGTAACGATGACGGTGGAATGGTAATTGTTGCCGATCCTGACGTTGTAGGTATTGTTGATGATGATGGTGACGATGACTATGGTGATATTAACGATGAAGAGTTTCATGCTGATAATGGTCCTAATAATAATAGCGTTCATTGGGATGATGATGATCTTTTGTGATGATGAAGGTGGTACTGTGGATGCTGATAATTATACTGATAATGGTTATGATGCTGACGACTGTTATGCAAATGATAGTTATCTTGATACAGGTAATGCCGTTGATGATGTCACTGAGGACGTTGACGGGGATTATGATGATGAAGATGGCGGTTCTGATGATGGTGACAGTAATAGTAATAATTTTGATGATGATTATGGCGATGTGGACAACACTGATTGTGATGATAATGGTGAGAAGTATGTTGTTGATGATATTGTTTGTGCTAGTCAGATTGATGATGACGATGTTGATGATGATGCTTATGATGATTACGTGGATGATGCTTATAATGATTGTTAACTGAAGATAATAACAATGATGATGGTGGTGAATACGATCGTCATATTGCTGTTCGTGCTGCTGCCGCTTACGGCGATAGGAATAATAACGCAGCTGATGACAAATATGCTGCAGAAAGTTCTGCCCTTTGCTTTCTGCTATTCCCTTCTCAGCGCCTCAACTCCATTCAGAACTGCTTGCTGTTCTTGAAAATGCAGGCTAAACCGAAGGCGGCAGGGAACCGAACGACACTCGACCGAAAGGTCTGAAGAACGTCTATTCGTGCATCCGCGACTCGTTTTGTTAGTGCAAAACAAGTGGGTACTTCGAAATGGGTTTGTTCTCTCTAATACGGACTGGAAAATGTAGACTTGCGAGAGATTCGGGTACTCACCCATTTAAGATCAGCCTTGTAGCTTCTCGATGTCAGCAACGCTCCACCTGCTAAATTTAAACACTCGAGGTCACAGTAAACAATTTTTCCGTTTTCTTACAAGCCAACACTGTTATCCTGAGGATAACGTCAGTAACCGCAATTGCAATGACGCACCACGAGACTTTCCCTTAACCCCTTGGAGGAGTTATAATGGGTGCCTGCCGGTAACACCTTCACAGCGCCTTATTATGATAGCTATGATACTACGCTGAAACGTAGCAGATGGCACAGGTGACCTTTTTTGCCATCATGTTTGGCCCGACTGATTTCTCACAACTGACTTCTACACATTTGCCTGCCGATCTTATTCACTCATCCCGGAAATAAGAGGCTACATGAGATGCCAAGTTCGACTTGTCTCAGCTACCGTGCGCAGGCCTATTGTGGATTGACTACCGCTGACCGCCAAATGCGATCTGGTTATCAGCCATTCATGAAGCTTATGAGAGCAGGGATCTAAAGGAATTTCACCAGAGCAGATACTGATAATTCGGAGAAGGTTATTTTGCTGGTCGTTCTACAGTTGACTACCAGGCCAATTTAAGCGAGTGGTGCATTAGGTGATAAAATACTTTAAAACACCAGTCTTGTCCCCTCAGATATGCAAATAAATGTGCAAAGAAGCAAGTCAAAGACCCTGCCTATCTGGCAGGCCTTAAAATAACAAAAATAGTAATGAGCTACCGGTAAAATCTTACTGCTCAGTTGGTGCGGTATCAAAGAGAATTTTTTTTTTACTGTTAGGTATTGCCGAATGTTTGAAGTCCCGGCTAGTTTAGGATGCTGACAATTTACAGTATGTGGCCAAATCGACCAAAACAAAAAACAGGAGGTGCATGCAGCTGTCTAATGTTATACGGAAAGTGAAATATTCCAACTGTCTTGAACTGTACCGGCACTATAAAACACTGCGGACGTGTGTGTGCATTTATTTTGGCTGGTGGTAGACCACCTGCATACATTTCAAAGGCTCCAAAACTCAAGTGCACATAAAATTCAGGGAGACGGCATCTTGTACATTGAAGTATTGATTTGATCACAGCAAAATTGCTCCAGACGTCTTGAACACAGACCGTAATGAAACCAGCGGTGGTGCTTTGCATTGCGTTTCATCAAAGAATATTAGACGTAAGGTTTATCTCATCTGAATCCCATACCGACAGTATCTCAGTTTGCGAGTGAGCGTTAAGTAGTACAAAGCCAGAAGCCAATTCAGTAGGACAATACATGTGAATTGAAAGTGAGCACAAATTGATGGACTGTTTGTCTTTACGAAATGGGCGAAAGAGTTGGCATAATCACCGTGCGCTTACTCAGACTAGCTCTGTAGACATCTTCCGAATGTCGGGGCGTGCTCCATTTTCTCTGGCGTTCTGCAAAATTTACCCGAAGGACACAATTTGAGTCTTTCTGGCCATACGAACCCTTGGTTACGATACTGAAGCACCAGACACTTGTGTAGTGTACCATGCGTAGACTTTTTATCGGCTTCGCGTTCAACTGAATGCGGACTAATACGATGCTTGACATTACAAACCATACTAAGCTAGCTCATCTGTACCCCAGGTTACTCGAAATATGCTTTTTTTAAATTTAGCGGAACAATGGTAAGGAGACCTGTGTAGCAAACATACCTGGCGATGCGAGAACACTGGACAACGTAATTACGTGTCTAACCACATTATGGCCATGGACTGCTGTGAGAGTTCAGAGTAACAAACATTTTCCACTGTCTTTTCGGCAGAATACTCTGAGCTTTCTCAAATGCAAAAACTGTACCATAAGAATCAAGATCCCGAACTAACTTCTTGCCCGACGACCGCATATTATTATTATGTAATATTCGCACATTTTGTGACCTGTTTCTGACCTGAACCTAATCGTATTTGCCAACCGCTCCATAGTAGCCACCTTATCAACATACTTGATTCCTTCCGTTTTTCAGTGTTCTGCCTGCTGTGGTGGTTATCTGCTAGGTAGTAAAAAATAACCTAACGAAAATCACTCATTTTGTAACCTTCTTTTTTGAATATTTGCTGGGTGTAGATCAGAATGAATTTACCTTATTTCATTTAGAATGATTAGGCCAGAATAAACAATAACTTGTAGGTAGACAGAACAAGGTTCTCTCGAATTTTAATTGGATTTTGTTGTCGTTGAAATCTGGAAGTAAATTGAAAATGATCTAGCTAGTATCGAATTCATGCAGAAGAGTTTATCCAACTCGGGGCTAGCTTTTTACCAGTGACAAAATCAGCTTCCTACGTATTATACGTTCAAGTGGCAGACAGTTGACCTTAAGTTTCAGTGGGTGCTACAGTCATTTTTCCATAGGCTCCCATATAATCGACAAGGAGTACCGTCTACTCGAGGTAGTCCAAAGTTAAGCGGCCAACCTGGGTTGGCTTCTTCAATTGTTAAGAACCGCCAAAGCTGGCTGAATCACATAGCCATCCTCGGGCAATTATAGTTCCGCAGAAGAAGGCAGAATGGTCGGTTCGCTTTCCACAATTTGATTGTTTCTATTCTTGTCGTGGAATTTTGGTAGATAATCCTGCACACTGCTACCGAGGCCGTAATATTTTGCGGCCAGTTAAAACATAAGAACTGCTAGTATTTTGATCTGACCTTGGAGGATCCAGTATGATCCAAACAAGCGATCAGCATTCTCGTGAAGAAGAATATCCCTAATGTTTTCGATAGCCCACCATCGGTTTTGCTCGTCATGGGGCTCCTCAAGTAACTGAAGCACCCTCCAACATTATGTTCTGCTTGAACACAAATTGCACGGAAATTGACAAATGCACTTAGTTGCGTACCAATTTAGATTCCACGAGGGGAAAATCATAGACGAGATATTCGGTTGGGATTCAGGTTCACCCCTCCTGAATAACAAAATAATATTCGAATGAGTGTAGTTGTCGATGGATTAGGTAGTCCTTGTGCAGTCACTCGTATTTAAGAGTGATTACCGTGAAATAAATGAATAAATAAATAATAATAAATAAATAAGTAAGTAATAATAATATGGCGAGTGCTCTGTTCGAGACGCACTGGTGAAGAGCTACAGCATCTCAGCTGTGGATCAAATAAGCCAGTTTTGAACTCACTAGCGTGGCCAGCACAGGCGTACCTGCTATCGGTCGACTTTATTCTATTTGTGGTTCTTTCTGCTCAGCTTGGCGGTTAATTTGCACTCAACGGCAGATAGCCCTGTTGATGGCGTCACAAATGTATTAAAACATGAGAAATTTGGTAGACGACAGTTTCTTCCATTATGTTGACTGGCTGATTTATGGGACACGATCAGTCTGGGTGCGAGTGGCATAACAAAAAGCCGTTGTAATCGCAGCCGTAGCCGAAACTCGTATGAGGCCGGATTCAAATGAGCTTCTGTGATGTCACCGATAGCACACTGGTACCGGACCAGTGTAGTGCTCTACGGAGTGTACTATTCTAAAGGTGGTTTGGTTCAGTCTAATTACTGCAGATGGCGTCCTGTCAAAAATTCTTTCTGAAATATTATACATTCACTAGCATCATGTGAATAATTTGAAACATCCTAATCAGGTACACATTCAGATGAGACGTAACCATTTTGCTTGTGGAATGACAATAGCTACCATTCATCACCTTTGCTTAGGTTGGCTTTTAAAAACTCCTCGTGGCTTTTGACTAGAATACAACAAGTTGCCCTGATCTCTTTGAGATGATAGGCTGCATCAAATAATCTGGAGAGAAACGTTCAGCGACAAGTGTTCGGGGATACGGACAGCCGGTTAAACGGTCATCCATGGCTGCTGTGTCTTTCTGGGTGATAAAGCACCATCTATTCAAGACAAAACAGTGCATTTAGGGCGTATTTATATTGAGTTTGCCGAGAGGATTAGCAGCTAAAAAGCAACTGTCACACACATTAGAGAGGAAAAAGGAAGAATTCAGCTTACGTGCACAACCGAACCATTTAGCCTAAAATTTAGCCCAGGGAAGGAATATTTGTATTTTTGGCAACCAAAGTGGCGTAAATTTAGTTCCAATCATTTCCAAAAATTGTTAGCTTGAAAGCAAAACGAAAAGACTCACTTAACTGATGGTAAATTAGCACTACAAGCATAGATATACGGAGTCTTTTAAGACGATGGGGTTGTCATTGCACTAGACAATTAACACCACCACATATCGCCCCAAAATGCCACCATTCAACTTGAACTTGGTACAGGATACAGGACAGGAGCACTATTGCATTTGGTCAATAAAGTTATCTCATATGCATTGACCAAAATTGAGCAAGTAGATTCAGGTGTGAATGCTTTTATTATTCTCACAAGATTCCCATTTGTCTGCATACTCAGTTGCTTTAAACGCCGTATGCCTAATAGTTGAGAAGACATCTAGGTTCTAAATGAGATCAGATCAAACGATAGTCAGAATTACTGGCTTTTTGCTGCCATTCAAATAGCGTCTCCATACACAGGCAGTGTTTGCCAGTTGTAGCAGAATGGAGGTCGTTTCAGAACAACAACATAAAAGCGGTACGTCCTACCGCACTCCATTACCAAAATGGTCAGATCAAATAAGCGACCTAGAAATCTGATCTCAGAATGTGGATAGACTAGAATTCTTTAACAATCATTTGGGTTTGCACTTATCTAGCAATCTCCTGGCAGTGAAACTTATGTTATTTGGGAGGTTTTGACCCTGTCAACGTGTAGTTGCTGAAGCTGATAGGCGACTAGTTAACCTGACCCATACTTTTGACCACTATACATTAAACGATTAGTGAATCATTTTATCGATCTCGGAACTGCCACTGTCCAATTCACGGATATCAAGGGCGGCATTGGGTCAAAATATCCATTTCAACCTCTAACGCGCTACACGTAGTGACCTATTTATTTCCTAAGTACAGACTGCTTGTCATCCGGGACACTTTAATAATGATGTTGTTTGTAGCAAATAAAGTGTGACCCTCCCAGCTAATCAATGGCAAGTATTTGTGCTGCAATCGTACCATCAATTTCATCAATAAATTTAGTTCCGTCGTTCTCACACAGCTGAAGTCCAGTACCTGTATCTCCAAGATTCCGAAGGTTGATGAAAGCACGTCAAGGGATTTGAAGTGGCCGATATGAGGAGTAAGGCGCCGACATAAAATGCAGCATAACAAACGTTCAAAAATACCAGTCGCAACGATGGACCAAGCGTAAAATGATTTTCATTCTGACAGTGAATTAATTGAAAACTGTTTGCAGTTTGTCTCTGTCTCGCATTTTCTGTGGCGTACATGTTGCTCTGACCTGCGACTTCATGTTCTCTTGGTGTGTAGGCCACATTCAGAGGTTGAAAACCTACTCTTTATGAACACTCTACATTCCTGAATTCACATTCCGTGTTGCCGCTCTCAGACTCTAACCAGAACAAGCGCGATGCTACAACTCTGTGCTCACAAAATGACCTATATTTCATAATTGCATGGACTGGTTTCTCATTAGCATTCTAATATCACACTGACAGTTAGTGAAACGAAAAGAAAAAAAAACTAAGTCCAGTGGTGCTCTGTCAAAAAGTGTAAAATAACTTATGGGAAGTAGCGCACCGCTAAGACGATAATTACTGATGCTATATGTTTGATCGCCAAGAAGATCCTGAGACGGGAATGAAATTCATTTTGGAAGGATCGTCTACATTCAGTAGTTTACATTTCTCTTAAAATTACACTTTTGCTAGGAGATGTCCTCAGTAATGAAAAGACTGTCAAGCCCTGGTACATTGTGCTCACGAACTTGGAGGTGAATAATAAGTAAACTAAAACCGCATCAACAAGAATCTAGTCCAGATTACCTTAGTTCATATTTTGCACACATCAGAAAATTAAACAGGCGAATTTTTGATAAAACAAGAATGCTTCCTTCCGTAATCATTTTCATTTCATTTGTGCCGACTTCGAGTACAATTTAATGACAGTTGGCTGTACAGGATCGCAAATCTACTGCACAAGTTTCCTCGAAATTTGCTCCTTTAACCTTGCACGATTTGTATGCTAAAGCACATGGGAAATAGCAGGCAAGCCGTAGATTGTCTTGCAGCAATCTTCCTATGGGGTCATTTTGAGCGTCAATCACTCCACTATTCAATGTCGCGCTCCCGACTGGTAAGCGCAAATTCTTTCTTGTCCCACCGTCGCTTAAGTTCTCTACAGGTTTGCGTTGATTCACCGCCCGTTTTTGCTTCTTGCCTCCATTTTTTCTTGAGCCTTTAGTTGTTTTAGGCGGACCACTTTTTGCCAAATTTCTTTTACGGCTCTTTTTTCTCCCTTTTGGGGCACCCTCTCCTTTGATGGACAAACGAGCGGTCATATTTTGTTCTGCATTGAGATCGTTTTCCTGTATTGCATGGGTTATTTTTGAAAAAAAGGCATTCCGGGCTCTTTTATTGAGGATTGCCCTGTTTGGTTGGAATCTTTTCGGAATTATGTTCAGCAGTTTATCTTTTCTGCCAACTGTTTGGATCGTATTCATGTTTTCATTCTTCTCAGCTTGAGAAATGCCAAACAACAAAGTCAGAATAATTGTACAAAACATCTGAAATTAAAACAAAAGTTGTTCCGTTAAACAACAGATACACTGAACTTTGACGCATTTTGCATTTGCGCATCTCAAATGCAGTTAGTTTCATGACGGAGTATGTATAAGTAGAGAAACCCGAGTCACACAGTACTCTCACCTAAACCAAGGATGAGGTGGGCGGTTAGAAAATGCCTCAAACAGTGTGCAATAAATGTTTCTAATTGCAAATTGGCGTATCTACAAAAACATCAAAAGCCGATCAGCCATTAAAAATGGGTTTTTCAAGCATTTTGGAGATATATTTTTAATATCCTTTTGTCCACGGCAACCTAGTCAAAAATGAGTAGTTCTGAGGGAAGTCGGTTAGCCAGGTGGACCAACAGATTATTATCGTGGATTGTACTGACTTTGGACGCAGAAAGCTACAGTTTGCGCACACCTATAGGTAGGTTCAAAAAAACATCCCAGAGAAATCTAAGTTTTGCTGTATTAATCAAAATTAGCCATATGCCTATCTTTCATGGATAAATATTTACGTGGCTCAGATATTTTATGGGTTGATTGAGCACCGAAAACCTTTATTACTGATGGCAGTACCACAGCTTTATGGTAACATTTGAAAGGATAGGTTTTGCCATTGAGACTCAACACACAACTAAGATATATCCTCACAAGACATCATTCCTGGATTAATTTTAAGGAAGTATCAGCTTAAAAATGCATGAAAACGTTGGAGGTTCTAGGAGAAAATCGATGAGAATGGTCAGGCACATTGATATCCAGGATTCATCACCCTAGAGTGATTCGCCACAGGCTTCCCACACCACAAAATACCGTGATAATTGGCTGTTCTTTGGGAGGGTGGCTTCTCTAATGCAAACCACGTCTACAGCTACAAATCGTAGAAACCGTTTCATTATTAGATAATTTTGCAGTTTACTGGATTTCAACAAAGCTACGATTAATTTCGCAAACTTCAGCCAGGCACTTTTGATGTACCCCATCTATCACCAACAGGTGATAGAATAAACTGCTAATATTGTTGTTCAGTGATTCTGCCAAAGCTGTAAAGCAGCTGGAAGTGGCGGTGCCGTTAGCATGGCATCGTTTTGCTGGGCGCTTAGAAACACCTGGTAGCTTTAGCAATCAGCGATGGGTTGAGCTTCATGAGAACTTTTTAATTTCATTGACGCCATGTGCACATTTACCTCTATAGCATTCGCTGCACGTGATATCTGGTTATTGACACGGTTTGTACCAACTCTTCAGGGATCTTTCTTTTCGTCACATATTCAGTCTAATATTCATTTGTAATGATGAGACGGAATTAGGCGGTAAAACACTGGACGAACAAATATTCCATTGAATCCTTATCTAATTATAATGGGTGTTATGTTCTGACCAAGCAGGTAACTGTGTCTATGAGGCGTCTGACTGGAATTTCTATTTTCTGTATGGAGTAGGGTGTTGTTAAATTCAGCAGTTGAAGTAGGACGTCAAACTACGCAGTGAGAGCAGAAAAATGAGCTTGTAGATGGACCGGATCTCTCGCACGCAGGACGACAGCCCACATTGGTCTGCCTCATATGACGGACCAGCTGCAAAACGAAGCCGTCCTGGAAATAAGGTATACTGATCAAACACTAGCAAACCCTTGAGTGTTTTAATGATACATTTATCGGTCTAGACTGGTGGCTCCATGGAGGGCTCCGCAAGTCTGTCAACCAATCATGTTCTTCTGGACATCAGACGGTTGCGTGTAGTACCATGTTAGGCTTCATACAAATCGTCGGTATTTTATTTGTTATGCTTGGGTGTTCACTCGATTATCCACTGTTGTCCGGCAGATTTAATCCAGATGTTATCAAATAGACACATGCATCAGCTCCCAGGTTGTCTGATTCAATGAATCACTCGCTCAAAACCAAAAGTCTTCAGTTTCCTTAAGCGTTTTGAGTTTGAGCCATGATTCACTATTTCCAAACAAACACCACCCTAAATATCCTGCACCATAAAGTTACCAAGCAAAGACCAGTGTGAAAATAGCGTGCAGTGTGCAATAATTAGGTAACTGGCCAAGGGCAGAAAGAAAATCACCCCAGGGTTTTCGTGTTTCCCATGCAGTTAGTTTTGCCTTCACCGTACGTGACATTTTATATGAATGCTTATGTCTAAAGTAACTTTGGACAGCCTTTATGCCACTTTTGAGACTAACTCTCAAAAAGGTCATCCTTTGGTAGTTCGAATGTTCTTTCAAAGGGTGTAATGAACTCAGAAAAATCTGCGTTCTAAAGGAGGATGGCCCCTCCATGTGATCTCTTCAAACGTGAGTAGCTATATGAGGCGGATATATCTTAGTCGGCACTAAATCAGCTAACATACATACTTGCTGATTCAGTGGCTTTTGGAAATCATTTGAGTAATAGAAAGGCACAACACACCACCTGCGTTTTCAACAAACCAGTTGGAGTCAGTCAGCATGCACTTCGTCTGTAGTAGACTCAGTGGAGAAAATGTTAACTGCGGTTTCTGCTTTGCACTCCTGTTATGCTTCTATTAGGTCCATTGGTGTGATTTCTGGCGAAGAACCATCAGAGGGTTTGGGCACAAACCCGTAAACTGGTGACTACGCCAGTGGTCCATCGGACCTTGATTTGTTGGACACACGCTAAGACAAGTCATGCGGTTGTGTGAACAGTTAAGCATGAGTAAATTCAAGGACCTTCATCTTCCGTTTTTAAATTTGCGTAGGTTTCGTACCACTTGACTCAATCCAGAGGCGCTATTTTACAAAATCTTAGTTTAATAATTTTGCTGCTATTCTTGCTATATTCTGCAGGGATCCGTATCGAAAAAATAAAGAAAAGAAACGAAAGGTAATCGTGTGTCTCATTTTCCGGAGAAATTAGTTAAGGGCAACGCATTTCGAGCTTATTTATGGTCAAATTAACCGGTTATCATGGGGCTTTAGGTATACTTGTATGCGCATCTTGTGCGCTGATCTGGCATCTCGCGATACGCTGCGCTCCACAATTACCAGACCTAATTGCATTTATGCTAGATCTGTCCAATAGAATCATGCATGCTAATATGAACTGACTTATGGTTCCTGAGAATGTGAAAACGTTGCCGAGGACTCTACGCATCCTTTGCTTGAGATGTAAGTCCCCGATGCCGTTCCATCTAGTGCCTATACAGTGTTGGTTTCCCACCGGCTGTCATGATGACCATGCACCTGGAGGATGCGATCACCTTTAGGGAGCGTTCGTTCGATAGTAAAGCACATAAGGAGGTGTCAGAATATTGAAAGTGGCTTCTGTATTTCATCGTACTATCATCAGAACTTGAAGGATATTTATCACAATTGATCTCACAGTACACGTAAGTTGATACCATCCCCCAGGAAGTAGCGTTATCCCCGAAACATACTAAGTCGGACGATTATCCTGAATGTTCTTTGCCCACAGCAACTACTTTAGATTCATCGGCCGGGTCTACCTAACGGGACTCCAGTCTGCTGTCATCACGACATCAGTGCGGATAACAACACCAAGTAGGACAATTACGTGAGAATTACCGGGAGACATGCGTCCTTACACATCCCAGTTTTGGCGAAGCATTGAGGTGGAAACTGAAGGACTAACCTTTTCATCAAGAAATTTTGGAATGGTTGCTTTTGAAAGTACTTCTGCTGGAATTCGCTGTTGAAAATTCCGAGTGACTATGATTTTATTGCTTGTGTGAAAAAGGTAGCAGGTATGCAAACGGGTAAATATCTATTTTAGATATGGTTATGAGGCTGATATGCAAACTGAACATTTGGATCAACTGAGGTGAGCAAATTTCTCCAAGTAGGATTAAAAATAGGGGCATTGAAAAAGACGGGAAACACTTTTGCGCGACCCAAAAAACTTGTAAATTAAACCAAATTTGGGTTGTTCAGTGTAAAAAACACGCTATCCTAGATTCCACAGCCCGTTTCACTGTGCACACTCCAATGTCAGCGCGATATAGATGTGTTGTGGGGGAGATGGATCGGTGGTTGGAGTGCGGAGTTACTGACTGGAAGGTACATGGTTCGAAATCGACCTCTGCCCCTCGACTTCGCCTGTCTAGGCTGGGGCAACCTGGCAGTATCCTAGCCCTCGTGCTTCCTCCGAGTGGCATGGCTGCTAGGCACCGGAAGGTTGTTGCAGCTGAACCATTATTATTATATAGAGGCGTCGTCCTAGGATAACTAGACCAGTTGTCGGCACCAAGAATTTCATTGAAGCTAGAAGGGGAGTAAGCGATTGTTACTTTTTGACTACGTTAAACAAGGACAATCCCTTAAACTTGAGGTGTGCAAAATCTAGTAGAAGCTTAAATAATCATACTGAGTGTAGATGCACTCAGCTCAAATGGGTGAGGAAGTCCGCCATCATATCCCAGAGATAAGTGTTCTTCGGAAGCCAAGAGACCTACTCATGTGCAACATAGATGTCAGAGGTTTACGTACATTCGGACGAATATTACAAACGGGAAACTCCTAGGAGTAGAGCCAAACTAAATATGCATGAAGAACATTCGAACCCAAAACATGAATAGCAGAGAATGAATCTAGGTGCACTACTGAAGAGCGTGAAAGAACGGTAACGGGGAAACAAAAGTGAAGTAGTTGGAATTTGCAACAAGTTTCCCAGAGGTTGTAGAGTATCCAATCAGGAAATTCAGTGTGTACACACGTGTGTCGCACACACGCCCCGCTCAGGTAGACAGGATGCGGTACAAAATGAAGATTTTCTTTTGATATGCCATGGTTATTTGTTGCAAAAACATTATTCTAATTACGTAGAAAACAATAACCGGTGACCGTGGTACCTAGTCTATCCACGACTTTAGAGAAAACATTGGATAAGCCGAAAATTATAAGTAACCATTTTTTCGGAATTTTGTTGACAATCTGGATTCACAGGGGACAATAAAATATGAAACATCACCAGAATGATAGCATGAAAATGGTTGTCGGAGCAGTGCTCAATTTTGAAAAGAAAACTGCCTCTTGTCATTACTCAACCTAGTGAACCAAAACGCATACAAGAAGCAGCCACTACAAAACCAGTATCACAACGACAACACTTGAATGGCCGTTGCGCGCATAGTCAAAAGTTGCATGTTTCGCAGAACTAGCTACAGCCGTTGTTTTACATAATACATGACACAAGAATAATAGATAAACTGCGACGTAAAGTCAATCCAGGAATTGTTTGCTATTTACAGCATACGATGAGTTCCGCAAATCACGTATAACGAAACAAATGATATCATGGAAGAACCTTGCTATCACTGTTTAAAGAAACTACAATTTCGGTATGACTAGGACATACGAGCACAGATTTGGTTCTAAATGACTACTTCCACGAGTCAGAATAAAACACCAACACGGCAATCAGCAGAAAAATTTGCTACACCGCACCCTGAAGGAGATCAACACTGATATATCACTAAACCATGTTAGACGGTTGTCAGATATCTCCGAATATAGTAACTGTGGCGTAGGTTTTATGTTTATTCTACGGAAAAATTGATAGCCTACAATCGTGTCCGAAGGCAACAAAATTTTACAAAAGTGACTTTTAAACGTGATTATCTGTGTCAATAATTTTGACTTGATAACAATTGGCTTAGCAAATTATTGGTTAAATTTAACTGTTCCGATAAATGCATTTCTTGACGTTGTGAACTCTGTGAAATTATGGATTAAAAATTTAAGGCCTAGTTAAGAAATATTAAATAAACCCGAGAAGTGGAACCTATGAGCAGAATTTTGAAGGGTCTATAAGCAGGCCAGCTTCAATGAGATGGTGTGCAAGTAATTTCAGCCCAGAATTTCATACACATTTATTGCCACTAAAGTTAAATGCAGCACAAATTAGATCATAATCTGTCAACTTCATTATCCACTTTGTGTTCCATGAGAGTTTCAGATTCGTGATGAGCGAAGGGGAACTTTGTATTTCTACGGTACGCGGAACCCCAGTGTGATTGCAGTTGAGAATGGCAACCATACTCGTCAATCAATAACTTCGTCCCCAAATAAATAATTTTTTCAGCTTCTATCGGATTTGAACGACAAACTAACGTTAATGAAGCCTAACTACGCCAATACTGAACAAAGATAGAAAAACGGGTTATACATTGTCTGAGCTAAGGTCAGCCGTGATCGAGTTATACCAGTATCCATTTGAAAATCCAGGCTTTTAGGACCAGTCAGATGCTGTAATTGCTAAAGAGTTGTTGACCCGGATTAAGATATCCACTTACGCGTGGAGCGAGCTAGCGCCAGCCTATTGCTAGAGCCGTCTACACACACAATGTAGATAACAGTTGCGCGTGTGAAATGAGAAATTCGAACGGGAAAAACAAGAATTAATCAAAAAGAGGACAAGAGAGAGCAATAATGTTTCCCATTCTGACGATTGTTAAGCGAAAGGAAGGGTTACGCAGCAGAATTTAGCTGGATGATATGTACTTATAGCTGGCTCAAAACAGCTGGTTATTTTGACCCATCCTTAACGAAATATGCCAAACTTTGGGAAATCAAAACAGACTGCAATTTCAAGATTAATCCAGTAACCCCTTGGTGTAGAAGCGATAATGATTGAGACAGTGGTTAAAACTCTCAATGCACAAACTTACCGTATGCGGCCTTGCAGTGATAACTGCCTGGTAAACAAAACCATATATAGCGAGATGAAAAATCGACTCATCCACAGCAAGGAAGGCCATTTGGTCCAACGGTGCCAGTGTCAACTCATGCAAAACAAAGAATTTCATGGTCGCAGATCCATACAGTTGTGTCGATTTTTTCATTTGAACACATAATGACTCAATAGGCGACCTCAACCACTCTCACATTCTTAGTTGTAGGGTCAACCACGGTGTCGCTGGAATTTCTCGTGCTCACTTATCACATCAAGGAATGTGGAACTTTGCGCGTATAAACTGCCTCATTTCATCCTGGTAGGAAGCCGGTTAGAATCATCACAATTTGCTATTGCTTCAGTCGTTCTGTTACTCAGGCGTTCCTCTATCGACGTCTGTTTCAGTGTATTTATAAACCAGGATAAAATCCAGACGCAACTTAGATCAAAACGGAATTCTGAATGAGTACTTTTTTATAGTGAGCGGATTATGACACAGCAACACTCCAGTATAATATGTGCGCCTACTCACAACAATTAGTTACTCATACAAAAATACTATCATGTAGCTAAACCGCCCGCCTAGCAGAACTCAGGCTAGATTGATTCTCGTTACCTCTCTCAGATCAAACACTGGATCCTACAGTTATAATAAATAAATTATAGTTCATGTACTGGCACTGGCCTTCTTTATGTCCAACTAGCGATGACCACCAACCCAGAGAATGGATTTTCAGAGAAAAAACAGCTGACTCCCTATTTTACCCATAGATGCTGACAAGCACCGCATGCTTGAAAGGTTGCTCTCTAGAGCCATTGTAGCCGGGGCGAAGGAAATCCATTGGGTGGGGACAGCTGCTTTTAACGAGGCAGTATATACCAAAACAATTTATGAAGTGGCCACCTAGGTGTTCACATCAGAAGACAGAGTCTGTAAATGTTTGTGGAAGCAACCACTTTTCTAAAGCCAGTAAGGTTTTCAAACCCGCTGGGCCTTTTATCTATTAAAGCAAGGAAAACCGCATAAGCCGGAAAGCTGAATGATCCCATAGTAACTGGAATGAAACGCAAAAGTACCCGAAAGATGTTTATCAACAATGATCAGGCTTTGGACAGAAGAAGAGTCAGAACTCTTTGTGACAATGAAATCAACTTTGTTGTATTACGAGTGACGGTAAATGACGACGAGGAAGTATATTACATCTATTTCAATCCCGCCTGGCAATTCACAAAGAATTATCAAGAAATTGAATAACAATGATGAAAGCATGATCGCAAAACAATTTCAGTCCCTGAACTGGGCTGGCACATTTTGACAAGAATGGTTATAAAATATCACCTAAGGCGTGCTTTGTCATCAACCAAGAATTTCACGGCACTTGAGATCACCACCTTGATCATGGAGTCTCGTTCTCCAATTAACCCTGTAGGCATCTAAGTCACTAATTTGAACAACTTCGTTATCAACTTTCTGAATGTGCCAGGTTTTTGAAGCACAATCACTTCAATGCCTTTGTGTTCAAATCGACATACCAGTTTCAATAGATTGGCGGTTTTCCAA
>SJOL01004021.1:76451-104487 GCA_004794785.1 Opisthorchis felineus | reverse complement strand
TCCAAAACTATTCCCCACTAAACAAGTAAAATCCAATAAATGTTCCCTTTTTCTATTACCCCAGTGAACGATACTTGTATATTTTACAGATGGAATCTAGGTAGGTTTAAATCGATCACGTTCTGCAGAATTTTTCAGGAAACGTTCTGAGAAGACACGGATAGACCCAGAGAAGATGAGTAGAGTAGGTATATTTGTGCAGTCAAAGTTCAAACTTATTCATACTTTACTGTTTTCAAAGCCGACTATCTTCGTCACATTTGAGCAAGTCTTTTTTATGAACTCCGTTCTCCTACAGCTACATTTTTATACATCCTCATAAGCCTTCCGAGCAAGATCAGTAGCCATAAACATGACTTCCATCCTTTAAAACCAAGTAGTTAGGTTATTAGTAACCGGAACTACAAGTTCCATGAAACCATTGTAGTAGGATTCTGCTGGCCACCTGTCAGATTAAATTACTATGACGACCGCGGGTCAGGTAGCGGTTGATCTGCTCACTGGAGGTTGTAAGGAGCCTGATAAACAGATCGACTGATATCTGACCAAAAGATAATAATATCCTCCTGGCTACAAATGATCATACGATTTGGGATTTCCCATATATATATTAAAAATGGGTCACCTGAAAACTCATGTTCTGTGGAACTGTGCCACCCAAGTCTAATGGATGCGCGCTGAGTAATCTTGGCTTAGAGAGAAGAGCAGATGTCTTTTAGGGATGAGGCAATGTGTCTAACAAGGCATAAATGGCCACACATCATACTGATAGGCAGTTGTCCCTAACTCTATGCCGACCGTCGTTAGATGAAGCATTTCCAAGCCAGGTGAAAACGGGTAATCTTACCAAGGCTCACTGGCTGAGCATAAGAGCAAATTAGGTCGCACAATTGGCGACTGTTGAGTAGGAGGTGGTGCAACTTTTAGTTACCTGACGAACAATGAAAAATCTGGCGTAAGCAGCTTGCCAGTTAATTACAAATTTTTTTCAGCCGGAGTTACGCAAAGCCTCATTTTGGTCATTCATGGAATGTAGGATCCTATTCAGATTAATAATCCGCTGGTCAAAGGGATTATACAAATGATTTTACTCAAATGGCTTAGAATGAAAGTAGTTTAAGTGTGTTCTGTGGTCTCCAAAAGGATATAAAGAAGGCATTCCAAGGAAGATAGAAAATGGCATTCAGAACAGTGACAACTATTAGTGAGCGGAGTGAACAGGAGAGAAAAATAGAATCCTACGTGCCGTGAGAGCTTTCATCCAGCTTGATTAGCATGTGCTATAATATCATTGAATTGATGTATTATTATCCGGTTTCATACTGGAAATCGCTTGGTCACTTTTTCTCTTGTTATCCAGCACCTCACGGAAAGCTTAGACTCGCAAGACGGTTGGAGTAACTTCTAGGCCAGAAGCTTTTACAATGATTATAGGTTTCTCAGTCCCCTTCATCCGGTGTTCATATTTCTTCAACCTTCACCACACACTAGAAGTTATGCATGCAAAACTTCCATCGTAGATGATGGTGAATTCGTAATGTAAAGTTCTGCAGACACGCTGGACATTACAGCCGTAAGGCAGGAAATGTGTTTATAACCTAGTAAGAAGCTTTAAAACTGATCTAAAGTGACGAAACCTTTCAAAACTTTGTGGTTTAGGCACTCTTGGATTTGTTGGCCTAGTCTGTCTCAAGGTATTCATGTCTTTTGCGATGACAATGTCAGGGCTTAGGTGACCAAACAACACTGACCTCAGATGCTTCCAGTGATCTTCGTTCACGGTCTTAAAAAAATCTGATGGCACTCAGTAAATCAGTCTGAATCATTCCGTTGGGTTTGTTTGGTGGCTGGTGGCAATCAGGTGAGTGGCGAACGTACTGATCACTTGGATGACTCGTTCGTTCCCCAGAAAGTTTGATTTATGCTGAAGAATCTTCTGGACTAAGTGCAGGGCAGTGAAACTCACACAGATTTCTGAACGCTGACTAGCAAACAAAGAGAGGAGCATGGGTAAATCATGGATCAAGACGTATTCCTTGGGGTATGTGTCGGGCAATGCATGACCGTTGCTGTGTATCCCTAATTATGTCACTAAAAACGAGCAGGTTAGACAACGAACCAGAACCCAGAATCCGTGATATTTCCAAACGATGGGTGAAAATGGATGTATGTTTTGTGACCGAGGGCTGCAGAAATATTCAGATTTGGTTTTTTGTTTCAGAGCTATTCTAAAAATAGCTTTCAGTGTCTGCTTTAAACCAAGATTCTCCCGAAAGCTGCAGATCCTCATATTGACTGTCACTGTTACAGAGAAAACTGATTCTTTAGACGAAGTCGTTTGCGAGTTTTATTTTGTAACTCAGTCCTATAAAGCTGTAGAAATGAGTGTGCCAGATCGCACTGATAACGTCGACATACCTGGCTGTGTCAATCCATCTTTTCAGTGCAAACTTAGGCTTCTGGATTGGACTCACTGTCAGCAGATCCAAAAAACTGAAGAATATCTATCAATGTCCTGTTGAAGTTGTAAGGGAAATTGTTCGGTAATCGTTTTTTAAAACATTATGCTCGTTTTTTTCTTACAGAGTTATCAGCGAGGGTTTGGCCGAGCTGAAAATGCAACGAAATTCCACCTGCTTGCCAACAGCCAGTGCCAGTGCGGTATGAGAAGTTATCATTAGAAGCATTAAATTTATGGGGTATAAATACAGTGCAGCCCGCCGATTAACCTTCTGTAGCGATCAGTATGAATAAGCATTCCGTTTTAGTTCGTTTACAAATAATCGGTGAAATCACTCAAAAGTGGGCGATGTATGCGCAGGCCTTTTCTAGTTTTACTCATATGTGTCCTTGTGTTCACTGTCTTCAAATTCGCTTATAGTTATTCAAAAGTAAACTTTTATCAAATTCACTTCAATACGACCTCAAAAGTATCAAAAAATCTTGGTGTTAGTCAAAAGTGTGCCTGCTTCTATTCGCCGGAATATTTTTGTATAATCCGAACATCTACCATTTCTGGTATTTCATTTGCTTTCAAATAAAACTGGAAGGATGTCCCAACTTTAATTGGTGAATACTTAATGCATTTGGTTAGTTTAACGCGAGAGTAGCCCGTAAACCTTATGATTTTGAGCAGTAATATGAACAAAGAACTGATCAAGTCTGTATGTGACTTCTGAGACAACTACATCCTACTTCAGGTGGTTTACCAACATCCCTCTTAGAAAAACGCACGTATTCGCCTCTGTAGTTCCAAGCTGTTTATTGACAATCCTAAAAATCGCCCTGGCTTGTCGCATTTCAAGGGCAGAACATGAAAAGACAATAATTAACTTTCAGAGCTTATTAGGCCTGTTGATGGTAGCGTACATGCTTCATAGTTAGCATTTTAATAGTTGCTTCGTAACTGGTTCAGCGTTACTGGATCACCCGAGTCTTCCTCATTGTCAGCTGCAACCTTCCCAATGAGTAGGCTGCAGTCGATTTCCAGTGATCTATTACAGTATGAAACATGCTCGTATTCTATACGGCTGTTACGTCATTCAGTAATACTCTAATCAGGTGGGAATTTGGGATTTATCAAAGGCACCGGACATTTATAAGCTACTCGAAAAATTATTTTATGGAGAAGAGTCTTCTAAGGGGTAGAAGTTTGAACTACTTCTTCAAAAGTTGACACTTCTCTCTGCGTATCCATTACAACGCCGTTTTTAAGTTTTTAACCCCCGCTTGCATATACCTGTCTTCCGGCGATCTGTAACAACGGTATTTCCCTCGGCTTAGTTCTTGGTTGAATCTCTCAGGCTAGCTTTCCCGTTAAAAACAAACACCAAAGGTGCATAACGTATATCAACGCCCAAAAACGGGTCAAAAACACTTGTACAGCCCGTCGTATATAAAGTGTATGCCGCGACAACAATCTAGAAATTCTAACGCCTTATGGATTCGCCATTGGCAACCGGCATTCGACGAACACTGGATCATGATACGCTGTTGGGTCCAGACTTTCGGCCAATCAGAGTTCGGCTTGATGGCGGACCGGCTAGCGGCCCGAACTTTTGGCCATTCTTGTGCAGGATAGGGTTCTCGGTAGTAGCAGCGCCTAACTGCGAGCGGTAAAGCGGTATGTGTGTGAAATTCCGCCTGATAGGATCCGACTATTTTTTGCAGGAACATGTTCAGTTCTTCATTCACAGTCACTGTTGCCACAGATATGTTACATGTTTATAAAATTTCAGTCCGATAATTTGTGTTCGATAACTTTTTAGAAATAACACGGAGGCATTCAGTAAGTACACTGCTATGGTGTGTCAAACAAATTTTGTCACACAGCACTAATAATCTACAACATTTTGCATTGGTTTCGCCTTGTGTAGACTCGTCATGCGTTTAGAACTGTCTGCTGTCCACAGGCCCAAAATGTCGTCGTACCTGCGGTTCCTCACAAATAGATTACGGTTTCAAATAGAATCACAAGTGCGTTTCAGTTTTCAAACAACCTTCAGTTCATATATTACGGAGACAGATATTTTTAGTCACACTTCACACAGACCGTCGGGCAATTTGGCCTGAAAGCCTCCAAATGTACCTAATAAGTATAGCTAATCGCGTTTTAAAAACCACGGGGCTATAATTTTGAAAGCGGTGATTATGAATGTTACGCTGGCATAAAATAAGTAGACGATCGTTTACGTATAGTCACTCCCAAGTTCAGGAATAGCCGTGGTCTGCTCCAGAGGTTGATGCTGAGCCTAATATTTGTAAGGGCGAAACAGTAAGTTAAGTGTTTTCTGGTACTCGTCCCTTTTCTATTCAACCGTTGACGAGGTTAAGCATCTTGCCTAACAAGCACAGATAACTTTCTGATGTACCCTTTTAACACGAAGCCCCTGAAATTTTGTGTGACCGTTTGTTAGCCAGTATCTTAAAACAGGTCTCCCTGTTATGTCTCACCAATAATTGCCTTAAAGTGTGTAGAGGAAGTGTGACGCCTGAATGTGAATTCTAAAGAAAATTTTGTTTGCAGTGAGAATATCATCAAAACACGATGATAGCTCACTGCCGTCCAACAGCAAATTGCGGATAATATTTCACAAGATCTGTTGCACAAACATTACTGTGATGATGGTTTTATTATCACGGATATTGAACAACCCAATTATCTTCTCATTTCCACTCACGCATACCCAATTACATTATTGAAATATGAGAATCTATCCGGCTTACCATCTAGGTTGGTAGAAAAATGGGAGCACTGATGATTGGCTACAATGTTCCATTTTTTTAAAGTCAGTTCCTGGTGGCCGATTCTTAGATTCATGCAACCATCTACCGACTTCTTGCAAAACACTGTAGTGAAGACCCAATTTCATAGACCTGTTATAATCTGCAGTTCACATAAGCCTGCGAATGAAGGATTTCAAACCTATTCATGGCTATCCTCAGCGTGTTTTCATGATCCACAATGCCATTGGCCTCGATGCTCCACGTTCCGCAAATGAAAAAACCGCTTGTCTTCTTATGCTCACATACTCGATTTCACCTTTCGGCAAAAAACAACAAGCAGAAAGGAATTTCAGCATTGAAACAAGTCTCTAGTGCCGCACGACTAGACCTCTTGCAGACCGCAAATGATGCTTTTCCGCGAACGCCAACGCAGTTGTTAGATTTATCTGCGGCTCACATAATCCGCCGGATGATTATTTTTCAGCTCCGCAAAAGGTCATGAGAAAAACGTCACGTTTGTCGGATCACAGCATAGCAGCGTATGTGATTTCAAATTCCAAGAGAGCAACTGGTGACCCGCGGTTGGCAGAAAAATTACCAAAATGCAGGTGTGGTCGAATGCAGACGGTCTCCACTACGTCACCACTTTTCCTTGATTGAAATTCGCCAAGCAAGTGTAGTTTAGTCCCAATAAAGATTAAATCATTCATGTGGCTAAGGTTTCCGTTATCCAACTACACGTTTACACAAAATATCTGGCAGAATTCTGGGCCCAGTGTTTGGTAGTCCACAGGTTCTTCACGAAGACTGTAGGTCAGTCGGAAGACGCCTTCGGATTGTTTACCAATAGAATTCATATTCATAGCTATTTCTCGAACAGTCCTCCTTCTTTCGTGGAGGCAATTATTGCTGGACTCGAGCTTCACCCTTAATAAAGCTAACCAGCTGTGCATATATTTGGTCGTGTCGAGACGAGCGTGCTGTTATCCCCAGTCAGCCAGGCAACTGTTCCGAATAGTTCAGCAGATGATCAGACTGAAAACCTCTGCTCGAGCTATCAGGTGAAGCCATGGCAATTGTTTTATGTGTTGCCATTGAAACGAAAAGTCAAAATTCTGTCAATTGGTGAGGTTTTGTTCATCAAAACCCAGACACTTTATGCACAGAATGTTTTTTGGGTAAATCACTGGCTTCTATGGTTTTAAACACCTGACCTCGTCTAAATTCTGCCATCTTGAGTCTATCTTTCGGCATTGTTTATGCCATCCGCTGAGGGCTTTCATATATGGTTGTGTTCATTTCACCGGGCATTCCCGCCTGTACTCAAGAAGCAGGTATCCTCGCCACTCCTGTTCAAGGGACTTAACATGTCCCGCAGACTTAATATCTCAAGATGTCATATTTGGTCACGCATAAAAGCAATCAGCATATGTTCTTTTAACTAGTTGTTCACCCTGTAATACAGGAAGCTCATTACACATTAACACTTAGAAAACTTTTCTGCAGTGAATAAAGGAAGGAACCCAATCTGCAAGTTTTATTTACCCGAAACCAACCAAAATGGTTCTCTCCTGCTTACAAAGCGGTACTACTTTTTTCGTTTACTCAATGATGTGATGGCTACCCAGACGCCATTTATCTAGTTTTATTTTCACCACGTATTTGGCTTTCAGCTGGTGGCAGCCAAGAAAGAGTGTTCACCAGCCGGTCGTTGCTGTCTGACTTGAGCTACTCCCAAAATTACCTCTGAAGAGGACGGGAAACAACATTATCCCTATCAATAGCACAAAAGCTTCACAATGACAAACCACTTCACCAATCTATTCGCATGCGATAAACATTTAGAAGCTTTCCACCTAGTTTTTGTAAAGCAGTATTTTCTTCATCTCGTAAACATAGCCACTTGTTTAAGGAGTTCAGAACAAATGTAGTCCTAAGCGGTCTGATTATGAAGTTTGGCATACCGAACGATAACTGAGTAATTTAGCTTAGTTGCCACTATAAGGAAGCAGTCAAATGGTTGACAGGTAGGATAAATGTGTAAACAAAGAAACAGTATCACCATTTTGCTCAGAAGTAACTGGCATTTCATTCGAATATTCTCGTCAATTCTCCGGAGGTTTGCAAGTTTTCTCGCAATCAAGCGCACTGTCACGACATACTTGTGGAAGTATTTGTTTGCCATGATATTTATGACATTCGTTTGATAAGGCGGCACATCTTTTCAGACAGATATCATATTCATTGTCAGTCCATTCATGATTTTCTTCCACAGCGTCTCCGAGTCTTGTAGGTGTGGTTGTTTGTACCGCCTTGTCGTTGGCAGCTGTTTCAGAGTTCGTCGGTCTGCTCCGAATAAGAGCTAGCTCTTTGTCTGATGTACAACAGTGATAACACTCCTTTGCAAACAGTCTGCAATGCCAATTATGTTGCTTTGAAGCCAGACATTTATTGGTATGATCGGCGCATTTAGTAAGACATTCTTCTTTATTGATTCCTTCGTTATCCGGGTGCGGAACGGAAGGACGGATAACATCAAATATCTTGGAACAATTTACCCATTCATAAGTGAGAGGCTCTCTTCGCCGGCCAGAGTTTCTAGTTCTTTTAGGATTGTTCTTTAATTTTACTTTATCCTTGCATACACCCGCAATATTTTGACAGCTTTCAGACTTTAGATCACATTTGCATTCGCTTCTTTTTTGCCGTCCCGTCTCTGTCACCGTTTTTTCACTACGGCGTGCGACATTTTTTGATTGTTTTCTTGTTCGTGGTTTCTTCTTTTTGCTACGTTTAAGACCAATTTGTGTACCAACATTGGAAAGGAGACCTCCTTTTGGTTCTAGGTCTAATTTGATGCTTGGTTTTTTCTCTGAGTTTTTTCTTCTCCTACCCAACTTTCGGCTTGCTTTCAACTTCAAATGTTCTGCGCGTGGGCTGACTACAGCCTCCGTGTCCTTCAAGTCTGACAATTTTTCGCCAATCACACTCTTCTCAGATATGGTTTCTCTCGGACCATTTTTCTTATCCAAAACGGAAGGCTTTTTAGCTTTTTCTTCGTTCGTTGCAGCCTCAATTTGCATGTACAGTAGACTCGCTATTGAAAACAGCAGCTAAAAATAACAAAAAAGGAGGCGTCTTGCTGATTTCAAAAGGTTAACCTGAAAAACCTGTATTTACATTTTGAAACAGTTAAGCTCAATGGAGATAGTATCTTGGGAGAAATGGGTTTCAGTTGAGTAACGAGAAATCGTGCCAAAGTTTATGACTTCAAAGTGTGAATCAGAGAGAAATCGAAGGATGTGCCAAACTTTACACCCAAAACCAACCTGTAAGAGACCAGCTCTTGCCCTATCTTCTCGTTGCAGGTCAAACGCGCCTTAGCTTTCCCATAGGAATACTTGGTCCAAGTTTGGTGCGAACCAAAAAATTGTTCCATGTTATTGTTTAAGTTAATTTTTTGAACGCATAGCGAATATAAAGTGGTGTGCGTTGTGCTCATCTGGTAACCTATTGCGTTCGCCCTATCTGAGACTAAACCGAAGCATTTTGCCTTTCGACGACAGTTTTGGTCTGACGTGAATTTTTTATGCCCTATGAAGGCTTACAGTTTTTGTGTTCGAGTACAACGTTCTGGTCATCACTTTCAGTTATCTTCATTCAGACTTGACCAAGCTAGACACTATGGCTTTTCATGGGTTGAGTGTATAAAGAACATCAACTGCTTGCATGTATTGCAAAACTCCCTACGAATCCACTTTCTCTTGAAACGTCTTTACATTTATACGTTGTGCAAATCACACGCCATTCTAACGCATAAATTAGACACATCACGTCCTTTTCCCCTAGCCTATGGCTGTTCAAGTTATACTCCGTTTCTCATTTATTTTCAAGAGAGCGCAATTGTGACCGTTTCATCTAAGCGGTCTCTAAACACAGGACAGGCTTCAGTCTAATCAAAAGCAGTTGCTTACATTCTTAACAAAATCTTGTCATTTACCTTATGAAATAGAACTGCACGGATATGAATCATTTAATATTGCTGGAAGAACATCTCAGCTTGCTGCCACTGGTAACAAAAACTTGATGAAAACTGGCACTTTGTTGCCACAATATTCTTGAGGTGGCGCGCAAAAAGTAAATAAATTGATTTTCTCCCCAACAGCAATATGTCACCTTATTCTGTGATGAAGTCTTTCCAACCCAAAGACCCCCTACGCTACCCGAGCTACCAACGCACTCCTTCTCCACCAAAGGAAAGCCCTCTTTTATGCCTACCGCAGGTTGTACGTATCATGGCTAAAGAGAAGCAGAAAAATTTTTAACGTTCTGTGACACAATTTTTCTATCTGTGACAACGAGACACCAACCCCATAATATAGGGTCATACGGCATACGTGTTTTCAACGTAACAAGAAAATGCTGAGCATGCCAGAACATGCGCTGCGTCAGCACAAATTAATAAAACAGATCTTGGTGAGAAAATTGTAAGGTGTAAAAATGTAGCTCAAGAAGATACTTTCAGTGAGAAACTGGACGACATCATCTAATACGCGTTTTATGGTCTGAAAAATTACTGATAATTTGACTTGTCTCATGTTTATATGGCTTATGGGCTAGCCCTCACGTATCATTCAGTTCTTTACAGGACGTCAATCATTACCGTAATCGTTCATTGCAAAACCCATATACTGGTTGTACAATGGTTATAACCGTTACAGTTTCTTTCGCCGGTTACCTGGTGAAGGAGGTGTAGATCGCTACGCATCACTGATATAATTGATACGTCAGTAGAGGAGCTATTTGTGAATCTTTCAAAGGGCAGATTGGGGGGAAGCTGAGCATTAAAAGAAACATCCTAGATGCATGGGCGACACCAAGAGGTCGACTGGGCCATTTCTGACAGTCTGTAGCCCTTAAAGTGTCCCGTAGCAAGGTCCTCATCCGTAGGGATAGCAATGACCAGCCCGGGTGAGTTTGCTGGTAATGTCTTTCATACTTGGTTGCCAAGTCATTGCTTCATCTCCTGTGACCTCCAGTTTTCGAGCGGTTGTGCGAAAAGGGATCTTTGAAGAAGTCGGTCGATTAGCATATTCAGCACGTAGCCGCCTTAACACAATCGAGAGATCAGGTTATCCATTAAAGGAGGGTTAGGTCTTTCGGAACCCATTTACCGTACTTCAGCACTACGGAACCGAGTTTTACAATCAGAATCGGGTATTGCTTTGAAGACGGTGATGGTCAAAAGTCGGAAGATTTTCACTCCTTTATTAGCAGCTGCCAGGTTTCTTACCCATATAACAATATGGGGTGCGTCACTGTGTTGTAAACTCAACCCTTGTCAGATAAGTTGATTTCCCGTCTGCGCCACAGGTGGCGCAAGTTTACAAAAACTTCTATGGCCTTCCCATTCCAGATGGAAATATTATCTTTCGCGAGACCGCAGGGAGAGATACAGCTTCCCATGCGTACAAATTTGTTCACCACCTCAATCGGGTCATCCGCAAGCATGAGGTGAGGGTACGAGCCCACCAAGTCCGGCAGCAGCACCCTACATTTTACAGCCGTGAATCGCAGGCTGTACAGTGAGGCGGAATTGTTCAAATTATTTAATGTCTACGTTATTGTCAGATCTAAGAAGGGCAATGTATTTTGCCTACAGAACATCTGTAAGCAAACGCACCAGAAGCCTTTCGACTTCACGGGCATTAGAGGGTTGTGGCTACTCCTCCAGGACCATATGGAGAAAAGAAAGGGCGAAACAGCACAAATTTGCCTGACACCACTTGATATAGTGGACTTAGTTGAGAGATTCCTGTAGACTTTCACACCTCCATAGCAGTTGACCTACAGTGCTTAAAGAGGGTTAAGAATTTATGAGGCACCCCTGTACCGCAGTGTTAGCGCGCCCTTCTGAAGATGGGAATAACTGTAGACGGGCCCCATTCTGCACGCACTTTCTCTTTGCCCCATTTGAAACCAATAAAATTTATCAGATGTGTGACCAGGATTTCTCACATCTTTTTGAAGAGAGCTAAATGCAGATCGTCCGATCCACTCACCCGCACGTACTGCCTCCAGGGTCTCTGTTGCAGGAAGCTAACTAAACGCTTCTTCGAAATGTTTGGTTCATCTTTCCAGATGGCAGTTTTGCGAGTGAATTGATGAGCTATCTTTTTTCTGTTATCGTTTCACTGACTACTGCTTTGCCCTGGCCAGTCGATCGTATTGATTGGTATACTGTAAGGCTGTTTCGCGAACATCCAAACTTTTATTGTCCAACAAAGCTCCTGTTCTTGCCTGAGGCTTTTCACTATTTGGCGTGGGGGAATTTGCATATGCCACCTCAGTCGTTACCTGCTGGTGTGGATTTCCTGGCATCGGTCAGGACAAGCGATCTTGACGATATCCAGTGATCATTCCATCGTATCGGAGAAGTCGGATAGTCAGCAATGAACGCCGCTAGCATATTCCTTTGCACATTTTGACTTGGCCTATTCACGCGTGAACATGCACTAAACCAGATGCTGCATTGAAGTAAGTTTCAGAAGAAAACCATCCCAAAGTTTAAACGACAGCACTCCGGAAGGTTACATTCCACCGCCAAGCCAAATTGGACAAATAAGGGAGAAGCCAAATATTCCTTATTTTCTAACAGATTCTCCTGAGGTTGTTCCTCGTATCTAACCATGAACCGATGAAGAGTCTTTTGTTACCGTCATCAGGAACTTATGCAATTTTACACAGCGGGAGCCGTTTTATTACCCTTTGGTTCAATATGAATGTGTCGCTTACTATTTTTAAATTTGCCAGTTATCCATATAGCTCTGCCGGAATTTGTACTTTTGAGGTAGGAAATAACCCGCATGTAACCAAGTTAAACTACTTTGTTTTTATGAGCCCCTTGAAGCACTTCGAGCGTGCATGCATTGTATGCTCCTGAAGGAGCACCATAGATTCTAAGCAAAGGCGAAGGAGCATGCCATTTCAGCACCACTAAATAAAAGCATTCAGGATATAGGTTTTCCAAAAAGTAACCTATCTTCTTGTGTACAAGCAGATCAGGCATCAAAGCATGAGTACGCAGGGAGCCAAGTATGCTTCGAAAGCTGAAATACCTACGACTACTACTAACTACTACGAATAAACCTCACAGAAGTTTTGTCATTTACCCGTTGCTATGCAATATTTTTATCTGCGAAGTTGCTTGCGAGATCCTCTAGAAAATTTAGCGGAAAAGCTTGACCAGTGATGGTCTTGGTGGCTCACCGTGATGAAGAACGGAAATCAACCCTTGTTTTTAATTCTGAGCAGGTCCATTCTCATTTAATCGGCGATAAGCCGAGAAAAAACACTATCGGGTATTTTATGGCTGAAACATCGTTCTTAATTTAGTCGTCACAGTGGAATTTCATACCTTATCTTCCAGAGGGAACCACTTTTAGCTTTTTTTAGAAACTCATTGTTTAGTTAGCTTCTTTCTAGCAGAGACCACCGAGCAGTGAGTGGATCAAATTTATTTTGGTCCACCCGTGTGTTGTTGTAAAAACGCTTTATTCGATCGCTTTGTCTGTTTGTAAGCCTTTTTTGTTTCTGAAACCACCAAGAATGAACGTTTTAAACAAGTCCTAGAGATGTGTGCTTAATTGTGCGTTGCGTGTCCGGGATGTAATTTGCTTCAAAACATTATTATTGGTATTGTTCATCAGGACTTCATATCCCTGAGTCATGAGAGTAATGTGACGTATTAAACAAGTAATATAACCGCCCTTGCCTCAGAAATATCTTGAAAATGGAATGATAGGTGATCCATAGCTGGAGCTTCAGGTGAAGGTTTTGTCTGTTCTATCCACTGTATTAAACCGTTTGGACCCGGAGTCAAGTTAACGATGGCATCAGCAGGAAATGTTTCACTTAGGGGAATATTTTGCGGTCGCTTAGTGAAAACGCCTATCCCCAGTACCAGGGAAACTTCAGTTTTCTCATAAAATATGTTTAGGCCTTCACTTGGCACGTTGAAGTGCACGTTCATAATGAATATGGTCGACTACTTCAGACTTTGTTTACAGGTGAGGTGTAACCAATCCAAAGGTGTTTTTCCCTCAGCACAAAAATGGGTCTGGGTTCATGAACAGGGTTGTGGGGCCGAATAGTAGATTTTCATTTAGAACAAACATGATGCTATTTGAGCTATCAGCTGTGACAACTGGGCATCTCTGCCTTGTAATATTCTTCTAGCCTGCAGATAAAAAATGTTGGTCGAAGTTGACGAAGTTCAGCAATATGACATCGTTCAAAAGCTTTTTGAAAATACCTGTAAAAAAATTCCAAATCCAATAATGCACGCCCGCTGATTGGCAAACAGATTAGGTCTTACAAGTTGACATCCATGGGGTCATCCCAGTTGACTCTTCCACCATTAATTTTGGTAACAATAAGCACTACAAACAGTTTTTTCCTATCATTTGTGATTTAAAACGGAAAAGTAGGGACTAAAACTCCATTAGATCACGATCTCGATTACTGCGCCTTGACATTTTGACAAACCGACTATTTCAAGTTTGATCTAATAAGTGAATCTGCTTTCTGCCGATATAAATTGGGACTACTAAGGTACACGACTCAGTGGTTTGCTGTATATTCATCATCTAAAAATCTCCGTTAAAAGGATTCAACAAATTTGCTCTCCCACTAAAACACACGCGGTTTAACAAATGAAAACTGGTCAATGATGTTTGTTTGTCGGTGACTGGATTGCTTAGCTCCCGCAGATTGACCATAATTAAAAACCGTTTTTGGCAGACACGTCCATGGTCAATTACAGCCAACATTCGATACATTATTATGCTACTGACGTAAGCTACTTTTAGTAAACTTAACAGAGGCGAAACCCTGATTGGTGTGACACTTCTGTGCAGCTTACTTTTGATATACTGAATAGTCCAACCATCCGCCAGACGCTCAAACTATACGTCTGATCTTTGTGTACTATTCCCCCATCAGACATAACGACCACCGTTGTCATTCGCTTGTGCCCTTGCTTTACCACAGGTTTATATATTGCCCGCCTCTTGCAAAACTTTAGAGGCAGGGACGATTAAAAGGGCCTCCCATTTAATCATTCACGATTACAGGCAAACAAAATACCGGTATCATGAACGCGTAGAAAATTTGCCTTTGATTCTGAGTTGCCGTCTGCGTGGATTATTTGGAGTTAGTTTGCATACAGACTAATAAGGCCAATTTTCCTTCATAAGTACAGAATACTCAGATAATTTGTGTATAGTCTATTCGTTTTATTCAATCATAAGCGCACATTTTGAATCTCGATCAAGAGTGGGTTATACGTGCAAAACGCCAACTGGAGAATCTTACTGATAAACCGTTTCTATGGTTTCCATGAGCAGTTTTTATACTTACAACTGTCCCGCTCAAACATAGTATAATAACAGAGTTCGCAACCTTGGTTTCTGGTGCGGTAGAAGTTATTTTTCGAGCCACTCAAAGGTGAATTCTCTCTAGGATGATCCCACATCCTGGAACTTACTATAAGCATAAAAGTAACCAACATAGCCTAATGCTAGCAACATGTTCACATAACGTGATCCCTATCGGAAACAGTTGTTGAATACTCAGGTTACGGGTATCATCTTCGAGTCTTTTAGGTCAAACTGAGAACACCAGCCTATATTTGTGTAACATGATCACACGAGAAGACAGATGAATACGTTTGACTATCATGACTTACCAAACTCCCTGAAGGAAAACGTCCTGAATTTACGTGTACTGTCAGACGAAAAGGTTCAAACGAGAATTTAACGGATAGAATGTAGCAACGAAATCGATTGGGCTTACTGGCAATGATCATTTGATAATTTACGCCAATACTTTTTTCTTGCTAGCCTTCTTCAAGTGATATGAAAAACGTGTTTCATCTTTCATTTAGTTTCAAAAACGGCGTCTTGATACAAGCTACGGACAACTGAGAAGTAGACTGGCGCTAGATTATTCTTGAGTGTGCAGCAATAAATTGCGTAGGTACTTCCGGTTTTTTGCACAAAAACGCCACAAAACCCATAAACAGAAGTACTGTTTACACATTCAGGACAAGAAATAACAGAATTACTCAGAAATATTACATTCATGTCCTTGTCAAATCCTAGAATTGTTATGTGCCCATTCATCTGAATCCTTAGAAAAGAGCTGAAGATCATTTGGCCTAGAGTGATACCTCGTTTTTCAGCGGATTACGATCAATTTCTATCCCCATATGTGACGGTAGTTTGCGATTTGCGTCCTGCTTTTGTCTCGTTACACTAGATGAACACTTCACACAATACAGTTCAAAGAAATTAGTCTCCACAGCATCGGGTTCGGTGGACGGGCTGTCCAACCTTCAGTGGTCTAGTGTTGGAGCCGACATATGCTGGGAGAGTAAAAAATATCCGATTAGTTCATCTTGATTGTGCTTGAATTTGAAACCCAAAGCTTCGGTCCTTCCATGGCGTACATTGTAACCCAGTACAGTGCTTCGACTCATAGTTGCCATATTAACGTCTTTCTTCTAGGCTATTTCGGCCGAATGGTCTATTCCTCACATTCGCTAAATCCACAAGCTTGAAGTTAGAAAGGCATGCAGAGTCGCTATTTTGAGTTTTGGAATCAACCACTCACGGCTTGTTCACCTTATAGATACTACGTCCGCCGGGTTGTGCGCAAGTACCTTATTCTGAGGTGTCCTAAAGTAGTGTTTAATCATAATACCCAGCATTCCATATGAAAAAATTAAAAACCCTTTGTGTTGTTTTTGCTTCTGGTAAGCCTTTTGCAAGAGGTACCATGATTGCTTAGTTTCAACAGATCCACTATTATCATCCCAATGCTCTGGAATGGAATCCCTGTAGAACCCAGCCGGATTATTAGTTTTCCTTAACTGCTTGTTTACTCACCAGCTTTGCCAATTGCGTCTTCATACGTCACAGTATAGTGTTTTGATTTACTGTATTGCTCGTAACACTGATTTCGGAGTTAGATATCAGTGAACCAATCTGTATCAGTCTAGTGCAGGGGGCTCAAACAAAAGTTAAAAAATTACGTTGAAGTCAACCGGTTGAATTTCTAGCTAATACAGAACTGGATGGATGATAATATGAATTGTAGGTTGCACAGCTGTAGCCTCTTTTCCACCGATCCTATTTTGTGATCTTGTCCATCTGCGAATTGGGACTCACAATACTATGGCTATGTTGTGTGTCTTGTCGAACCATTTTGGGCGGTTTCCATATTCAAATGACCCTGTGAACTGACTTTTTCTACGGTGTTTTGAAAATTTCCCAAAATTTTGTGTCCGACCAAAAATTTGTTTCCCAAGTTCGTCTTCCCAAGTCGTCCCTTTAGTTAATACTTTTTATTCCAAGATGACCGATGCTCTAGTGGGAGAAAATAAATTGTATTACACTTGTGAGGGTGTTTGCTCATCACACAAATGCAGTTATTGTGTGAACTATGTCTGAGAATCTCGGTAGCAAAATTTACGATAGGTTACTCGGTCGTTTGGGGCGAGTGAGATGATCACATGGTAGATCATATCTCCAAGCGAACTGAAGTTCGCCTATTTTAGATGGTGTGGAGTGAAATTTCATCATCAAACATCAAATATTAGCACTTTGTGGTGCTTCTGAGTGCTTCATATTCGTTTACTAATGAAAAAGATCGCCACGGATGTCATGTAAAGACGACTCTGATTATAGCCTGCCATACTCGTATGACAGTGTAGTGCGGTTACTTTAAGCTCCTACATGTCCTTTTTCCTGAAATGGGGCGTGCATGATTTTGTGAATCAATAACACAAATGACTTGGAATGCCGAGTACACTAGAAATGCTAGATTGAGTTGCGTGCTGCGATTGTATTATGCTAATAATCCTGTGTTATAACCGTGCCGGTGACTTGTATGAACCTTTGGTTCAAGAGGGCAGTACAGAACACTAAATTGTTTCAACACAACCAGCATCTTGTAGTCTAACTGCACCGCGTTACTGTGTGAATCCTGTTCAAAATGTATCACTACATATATCATTGCTAGAATACATCTGATGGGCATTCTCTAAGCTTTATCAGGTGAGAAGATTCTGTAAATTTCGTCTTGTTAATAAGACTAATCTACTCTGCAAATCCGGTAAGCATTTTGCAGCACTTTCATTCATATTAAGAATCATCGGCAGTTCACATCTCACAAAACTCAAGGGAGTTTTGTACCTCCTGGTCAGTGGTTAAACATTTCAGTCGAACAATCAACTTTTATAGCAGCCACCCCCAAACACCCACTAATCATGATTCTATTACAGCTTTGCGATTTAAGGTGAAATATCGTAGCATCGATTGCCGCTCTCCTTACACCTACAGTTACCCATTTCGCACAGCTGCTAACTCGTTTGTTACATGTGTTCTGTATGTCCAACATACTTTTTTGGTGTACTCTGATTCAAAAAATATGCGCCAGACGAAGAAAAATGTACTAATCCTCATTTATCCTACGTTTGACTTAACTCATCCTTAAAATATCACGCTTGACGTTTTATTAGAGTTACGCCTCACTAAGAATAACTGACTTTCAGTTAAGCCTACCTTTTGAGAAAGCGTCGCTGGTTAGTGCCCTGTTTGTCGAACGGGGTTATCTGGCGTCAAATGCTAATATGCTGAATAAAACTGGATAGCGAGTACAGAAAAAAGCTTATGTACGTCAACTTTCAAGGTATTGATTTAGTCGGACAAATCCCTGAAATTGTCCGGTAGTCCCCCGGACCACTGGCAATGACGGATATGAAACATTTTGATCGCAGTGGTTGAAGAAACATAAACAAAACGTTTCAAACCACACAAAAATCGTACCCGAGCATTCCCTACTGCTTAGAAGCCAGCTGATACTGATCCAAGACCCCGAGAACCAGTGAAGTGGAAGTACTTAACTTTGAAATTGAAAGGGACGATAAGTCACCAAAAAGTATAGTGAATATAGCTAATTCATTTGCATCCAACCATACTTTTTTCTCATTTATTAGCAATGTTCCATTGCTGTCAAGTCCAACAAAATTAGCTATACTTTGATGGCATTCCCTGTGCACAAATATTCATTCGAGTATACAGTTACGAAGAAATGCTGGTACACTCAGTTTGCACATGTACTAAAAGCACTTGGATCAGATATTAGCCCTTTAAAAAAGGGCAGCCTCAGCTGCTTCTGTCTCCCCTTAGGATCGTCGTTCCTGTTAATGGGAGTCCTGGAATGGGAACAATGTACACTAAGCTGAGACAGATTAGGTTCCGATCCTCTAAATCTCATCTTGTTGAAATCGCTTTTCGGGATAGTAGATAGAAAGACAGATAAGTAATGAGACCATACAACCAAAATGTGAATTATCTTGGCAAAATACTACAGACGGACTCACTGAATGACATATTTACACTTTCAGCTAGCCAAACACGCTCGAATGTCTGCGATTTGCGCTAATATAGACAAACAAACGCACTATTTAGTTCTTGTATACCTGAGTATCACAGAACGCACAAAATTACTTGACGAAAATCCATATTATGCTTATAACACAATTGGGTCATCATACTACGTTGTTTTACGTATTTTGCAGCACTCTGTCAAACAGGCTTTATCATGCAGGCGGCACGAAGAAACTGGAATGCTGAGGTTGAGTTAACCGATTCACAAGCAAAATTGTGAGCACTATGATGTGCTCATTGAAACAAACTTTCATACAATGTGAACATTTCATTCCCCCTTAAAACATTCACATTAAATGAAATTCAACAAGAGGGCCATTTTAATTGGTATAAACTGTATTCTTTTTTCCCAAAATTCTCATGTAGAGAAAGAACAAAGATGGGTTGACGAACATATTTTCCGCAAGCTCTTTTCAAGTCCTAAAGTTCCAAAGGCTGAGAAAGCAGTATTTAAAACACTTTAATGAGCACGGTATGCATGAACAGGAAGTCAAATGAGAGACGACGTTAGCTAACTGTCAAGGTTCAAGTCACCTGACTTTCTCAATACAGGCAGTGCTGTGGTTGTGTGTTCAGCAGGTAGCGTATGTGTGGGGAAAGTTGAATTCGACCATGGCAAGTACAATGCGCGCCGATAAAGGATTGGGTCACGACTGTCGGGGAACCCATTTTCTCTCAACACGATGGTGAGAGTTAGGATTTCTCATTCCAGCGTATCATCGGAGCATATTTACTTCGCTCTGTTAGTTAGGCTATGCAATCAGATTCCGTTTCTGCTTCAGTGGCAGTCAAATTTGATGTACTGCCCGGACCATGTAGTTTTTCGGTACATTGATCGTTTCAGTGTACTATCTTGACGTCGTTTACGGCTAACATCTAGGAAGTAAAAGAAGTTATCGGTTTCACTTTCCGAGGTGAATTAGACGGTGGTGTGAGACTTACTGAATTCTTGTTGGGGCAATTCCATCTCGGTTTGACTGTTCAAAACCGCGAAAATGTCGTCCACATACCGGTAATGGAATTGTGTCTCTTCTATGCTAGTTTTTAAGAGACCACTCTCAAGTTTGGTCATGAAAATGTTGGCTAGAATCAGGCCTAGTAATGAGTCCATGGCGACACCATCAGCTTGACGGTAGAGCGTGCCATTGAACAATAGCTGCACATTCAATGTGTATCGCAGAAGGAGCTCTCACAATTGGTTGAGTGGAATTGGCAACTGAAAGTTTCTTGCTTCCATGTAGTTGCTTAGGTAGTTAACCGATTCAGATAGAGGGGCGTTAGTAAACAGTGAAGTCACGTCCAATGAACACCTGAGCGAATCTTTCAGTTCTAAATCCTTTATTGAGTCCAGGAATTGAAATGAATCTCTCAAACTGTACTGACACATTTGTCGGCGTATTTGCTCCGGCATTTCGACGAGCCATTGTGCGAATTTGTGATAGGGCAAGTTGTGCACGTCTACGATCGGCAGTTGGGTTTATGGATTTTTGGCAAGTCATATAGACGAGGCGTTGTTGACCCTGTCGATTTGAATTTCTCATACGCTGTCTTAGAGATCAAACCGTTTTCCTCAAGGCATTTCAGGCCTGTTACCAGTTGTTGCTCCATCACGAACGTTTTATCTTTGTCGTTAGCTGTGTGACTGAACTCGACTGTGTCAGGCAGAATGCCCGTCATTTTGCGTATATAATCAGTTTGTTTGCATGTCGATTGATAAGTTCGGCGAACAGCTCAATAGTCACCTGAGCAACAACCAATAATAATAGTTACATATTTTGTACCACTGTTTGGCTCCAGGCACCACTGATTCCTGATGTTAATAAAGGACAAGAAGACCTGAATTTTACTTATTCCGCTCGCGTTTGCTGAAGCAATATCTGTCAGGTGACAAGTATTCTGACAGATTTTGAACAGCAAAGCCTGAGGCCAGACTTATTTCAGATTACAGGCCTTTCTTGTGGGTTACACAGGCAGCTTAATCATCCAATTGTACCACATCCGTTTTTTGCGATTTGGTACATGCTGCAATAACCTGTTTGCGAATATCATGGTTCAGTCGTTATTTCCTCCTTTAAGTAACTCCAATCTATGGTGAAGGAACCATAAAGAGTCCTACCTTGATAATCGATGGAAGCTAGGATTTCTGGGGTATCTCTCCCCTGAGTCTCTGCTAGATGAAGGTAGACCGATTTTGGATCTTGATGCTATTGCGCAGGAGACCAAATAACCAAGGTTGCTCTGTTCTGCTTATGAGGTGAAAAATCCGGTTGCTACTAATGTAGAACTAAATTCGTTTTATTTAGGATGGTTTTGGCTTCCCCGCTTTTCCCCCACTTTCAAACTACCTATAGAAATTATATCAGGTAGCATTTGAAGTTTCAGTGCACCCGTCTAGTAAGCACTACCAGAGTGTCCAATATGCCTAAAAGCAATTGATCCAGCTTGTGGAAATTTTAAGCCATGTACAAATCCGGTGACCGCAACTGCTTCCAGAACCAAGAACACTCTATTAAACTGGCTGTAGCCCAAATCACGTTTGCTGAAAGTAGTCATGGTCCAACGTGGGCGAGTAGTTTTCAGCTGCTTTTCCAGATTTTTATGAGATCATCACTTGAATATAGCGTACAAGTAAGCCCTTCTTTGTTCAAAAAACTATCCGACTCAAGTATGGACCTCCCGGAACACTTGCAACATTAAAAGCCCTATGCTGCTTGATCTTGACTCACAGAATCCCACAAATGTAGGAACCCGTTTCACTCACGTTTCTCACTCACTGTACGCAGCTGAAAACACAATCACCAGAGGTAAACGTAGTCGACTACCTTGCAGGGAGAAATTTCCTCACTGTGCGTAACATCAACTAAGAACGTACTTCCAGCCAAAGTCGTAATAATTAGAGGCATAAAAGGAGCGACGCAATGACTGCTGAAATAACCGTTCTGACAACATCTGAAACAGTAATACGTTCGCTAGAGAATCATTACGCTAACAACGGATGATAAGACTGAATAGGATACGTCTTTTTGTCTCCTATTTGTGCCGGCTATTGCTTTTTTCCTGAAAAACAAATGACAAGACCAAAAATGACTACAAAAAATAAAGAAAAGATGGTAGAAAAAATAAAAGCAAAAGAAAGGAGAAACAAGAGGAAGCAGAAACTGTTCCGCTAGCAACGTACCATTCATCGCTGTCCAAGTATGTGTCATTAACTTTGCACCTCACCCGCAAACCAACAAGCCGCATAATTTGCGAATTTTTGTACCCCCGTAAACCATTCAAAGAGCTTCAGCCGTTGGGGATTCGAAGAAGCATTTGAAAAATATATCTCCCAAAAATTAAGCTCATACCCCACCACTCTTCTGTGTCAACGGAATCGTTGTGGTGTTTTGGAAGTGCAGTGCAAAAGACCACACATTTCCGAAAGATATAGACCGATGGCCCTGTTGGTGGCTGTGCATTTGACCACTGATTAATTGACCAGCGTTGAACAATCAACAGTGGTTCACAACTAGATACTTAAGGGCGAATCATCGAATGAACATAACAGGCAAGTTGACGTGACATGACGACAAGTTCATCTCCTCTGGTGCAGGATACGTGGATTGTCCCAAAGCCCTTTACAAACAGACTAGAGGAACATCCATCAAATAAACTGATTAAGATAAAAATTACTGAAAACTTACTTTACGAGTTCAAAAGCTACTTAAGTGAGGGAAGCTTTATATTGAAAGCCGAAGAATCCCTAGCATAAACTCGCTAATGTGTCTTCTGTCATAGGGCTTAATAGCAAATTCAAAATTATTGAGCACACATTAACGACCTAACACAAACTCTGTCCTTGTTCACGGTTACGCGGATGCCATCAAGCCTCAGCAACCTGACAGATGTCCACAGGATATTGTGAACTTACAAGCCAATCCAGATGCAATGCAGAACTGCACTTAAGCTTACACTTTACAATAAGGACTTCAACTTACTCGAAATTTGATATATTTCTGGTAACTCCTATAGCCTATGCCGTCTACCGGTGTAAGGAGGAAAGCCCTTCACTGCAGACTTGTTTATTAGAAAAACGACAACCAAACGGTTACAGACTATTGGACAGGAAAGTTAAACTCCCATTTACACGTTGTTTCTAAAAACTGAATATCCGTCTTCTTCTTGAACGCGTCTTCTTGAACTCTTCTGGATATTCATTGACTATCGCACAATTGCAAGCAAAAACTTCAAAGTAGTTCCACAAATTTCGTAATAAATCCCACCTTCCATTAGATCAAGGCGAAGTTAGGAGAACACACATACCACTCGCATGCGTCATCAGTAGTACCCACCGTTACACCGGTAGACTGGTTTAACCATGGTAGAATATCGGGAGTCATATTTCCGATGACTTCAACTCGGTTCTGTATTCCGGACGAATGTCAACACCACGGTTTACAAGAACCCGGGTTATCGAAGGTTATCTAGGACACTGCGAACCAAACAGCTACGTACAGACACTATCGAACGCATATGAGAACGTAATATTCAGGCCAGTTGTTCTCATTTCAATGTCATTCCATGCTAATTCAGTTCGTTCAGTAAAATGCCGAGAAAATGAAAAAGGATCGTTATAACTAATAAACTCCTACAGCTTCGGCTATCACAGATTGAGAGATGAGTTTGCTCTAACCTGGGGCACACTTCAATAACAGCTTTATGACGCATAGGCATGTTTATTCTACAACTTTGACTTGATATAAGGGACATCCGTTGACTCTGAAAAATCTGGCTTGGTCGCACTGCCGGATATATTTCTTCAAAGTTAGTGGTGCAGGAGCACAAAACACACCAGAAAGTGAACATCGCGGACTTTGAAGCGAATCAAAAAACACGTCTCAGCAACTAGACTTCAAACATATCAGTCTGTTTATATGCTTTTGGGAACCATAAGGTGGAGGAATCCTGAATGGATAAGGGGGCATTTTTCCAGAGCCAATCCCCTGGCTTCTTAAATTTGAAGCTTTTGTAAGGGTCACTCGTGCCGGACAAAAATGTTCGCCTCTTGTTCGGGGTGATGAATCGTCTATAGAGACATATGTTAGTACAGGTGCGCTACCCTTCCATAAACTTGGTAATTTCGCTTGCATCATGTATCATAAAAGCCCAAGATACAAAGAATACCTAATTTAGCAAACACTAGACTGAGAGAGTCTGGTCCTGCGGATGGAGTCCGCGGACTGGCACTTTGTTGGATGCAGTGGCTGTACACTAATGGATTTCAAATTTATTAACAAAAGCAACATCGTAAGCGGAATTAATAGGATTACCGAACAGTTAAAAACAAGTGATAAACTGTCGGATGTAGACACCAAGATGGAGGTTGGCGCAGACAGTCAAGCAGAGTTTAGCTCGGTCAAAACTTACAGAACAGTCTTTCGAAAAGGACTCGGATAAAACGGTTAGCTGATGATTTGAATGCTAGAATACTTTCGCTGAAACAGGAAGGCCTGTTTAAGAGGTGAGACATAACCAAAATACAGTGAACCTGCGTCATGCCAGTCTGGCACACCTCCCATTGACGACGAATTCATGGTTGTTGCGATTGGCATTGTGACTGTGGATAAATTGAGCGAGGAATCTAACCTGTGAGGCAAGAAACCGAAGACACCGGTGGTTGAGGGAGAGAATATTAAAGTTAGACAGCCCTTCCGAGTTAAGTGGTTGATGGAAGTATAGAACAATCTCATGTGTTCGTCGTTCAGCATGTTCCAAACGGCTAGTCAGACGTTCCACACTTGGCCATTGCATCCTAAATCGGAGTCAGAACTAAATGTGGTACGGTGCAAGGAAACTGTTAGGGTGGTTCGATGAGACAGGTCAACTAACAATCAATAAACGCCAGGAAATCTCCATCTTCGGCATCACACTGCAGGCAACAGCGGAAAGATAAATAAAGGATTGGTGAGGTTTGGCTTGGTAGCTTCCTACTGCACGCATGGGGTGGGTATTGGCCTCAATCCAGGCTTGGCGGGGAGCACAAAGCTTGCTGAACGGATGGAAGGGGAGTCGCTATTAAGTGGCAAAAGTAAAGGTGTACTTAAACGGTCCTAGACAAGGTGATTTTTGGGCCCAGGTCTCTTACCTGGTTGGCAAAATCTCTAAACTGAGTGAGTTTTGGAAGGTTCAAAACTAGTTGATGATAACAAGCGACCCCTGCGGAAGACGTGGACGTACGTTTTACTGTGAGCTGTGGTGCGTACGCGTTTCCACGAGAGTGGCGGTGGCTTCAGTAATGGCGGTTTTCGTGTGGGCTGCAACAACACTGGGTAACAGCGGCGATGGCCTGGTCTTCCTGCGGGGCTGTCTGTTGTGAAAACTATTCGTAGTTGGCCTACCTCCTCAACGGACGGCTGCCACCTTGTGGCCGCTCACTTGTAGCCCTCACTAAATCTAGCGGCCAACACTAAATTGTGGTTATGTCAAAATGGAGTCAAATTAGGTGGTGCCAGGTTCATTCTTGATCCGGATGTCATCTAGGTCAGCAAGGCATTTTGAAAGTTGGGTCGCCGATCGGGTGGAACAAACAATATATGGGCAAAAAATGGGAAAATAGCCGAACTCTGAAGGTTTTTCGGCCCTTCATTTAAGAGGAAGAATAACTGGGTAGAGTTTACGGCACTTACAGACTTAAACACCTCCAGTTTCTGTATACTGTAATAAACCAAATGCAAGACAGCTGTCTTGAAGGAAAACCAAGAGCGAATGATTTCTATACAATAACAAACTTTGTTTCAATAGCCAGGTTGCACAACGTTAGGTATAATCATAACGGTACCGTTGGAATTAAGTCAGACTGACATCCGTTGTGGGTGTCCAGCAATGCGCGGAAGCGCGACAGTCACATAAATAATGGACGTTATTTAACACAGAGAAGGTCACACCTCAACTGGCACGGTCCTAATGCAGTGTAGATTAGGGGCAGAGATACAACATTTTTAAGTTTTTTCCAGCTTGTACAGAACATACCAACTTGACACAAGATCGAACCGTCACAATTCGAAGATGGCGAGCAACAACACAACGAAAGAAGTCAAAACTAAGGGGTTCCGCCCGGCACGTGATGAGAAAGTGTAAATTACGGAAAACAAGAAACCGGAAAAACGAGTCTCGAGATGCAGGAGAGTTGCAGTAATCCTGCCGACCAATTTGAACTAAAACTGAAAACCTTTGCTGAGGTTGCGTAAGCTTGGACAGGTTAGTTGGCGGCCAGGGTTGCCAAAAGCTCAAGTGGGGCCAATGAGATAGAGGAATTCGCAGTAGAGATAAATGGTAACCAGCATCTCAAGACCACGGCATAGAGCAAAACTGGATAGACTCACTGGTTTGGCCGTTAGAGCGGAGTCACGCGTAAAAGTTCCTTTAGAGAGCGGAATAATGCCAACGCATAGAACGGAACGTGGACTTTGGGAAAGTTATTGGATTTGTGGGGAGAAAGAACTGGAAGTGCGTCAAGCTGGTTAGATCAAACTGCCGTTGTGCCTTATTGTGGAGGACGAAAACCAGAAGGGGTGGCCGGGGGGCTTATTTGGTGAGTTATAGATGGCAGCTTCTAAAGCGGACGTTTTGTATGGAGGGATGCTCGTGGCCCGATTTGAGAGAAGTTTACCTCCTCGTGCTAGTGGATGGCACGTCACAGTCTCTGGCGTTCGCTTAGGTGTAGTAGGCAAAGGATGGAAGTATGGTAGAAAGCGTGTACGTTATTGTGATGAATGTGCATACATGCCAAGTCCAAGCGTTGTGTTCCGCAATTTGAGGTGCAAAGGTGCTGGTGCAGTAAGATTAGAGGAATATTATTGCAGAATTTCTATAAGCAATGATTCATCGTCTGGCGGACAAGAACTTCAACGGAAGAAGACCACCAGGAGGGCGGTCTAAATGCACAATCCATCAGGAAACGATAATGAAGCTGCGTCAAGGGGAGAAAAGTAGAGTGAGCTTGTCAGTGTTTATGTGTAAAATAACGACGCTTATCGTTCCACATTTCCAGCTGGCCCAGATGCTGACGACGCCATCAACAGAGATTGCAGCACCATAGTAACTGTGTTTAAAAAAGCCCCGCAAGCAAGGCGGCAAATGGTTAATCAATGTGGACCGGTGGTCAAATATCAGAGACCCATTAAAGGACCGAACAACTGCAGGCGAGGGCTTCAGCACCATTTGTGTTGGACCTGAAAGCAAACAGCAGAAGGACGTTGTTTCACTGGAAAAATGTCAGAAGTTCGACACTATTGTACACCGTGTCCAAACCAAAATGTTAGAAGGAGTCCTTGGGCAATACCTTCCTGCTTTCTGTTTCCTTCATTCCAGTGCCTTTCGCTCCCGGCTGAGATTTTCCGCCCCGTTGGCACTGTTGGTCCTCTGGACTCTGCTTTCCTTCACGCAGGTCATATTATCCGCCTGAAACGCACACACTGCCGTATTCCTGGCCTTTGAATTCGGTCACATTAGCGGAATTGCGGTGGTGTCCATTCTGCAAGCTTGTTGAAGCTTCCAAACACTTTAAAATTTAAGAAAATACTTCTGTGGTCTTTATGGGTCTGTGTTGCGCACAACGACCGCGGATTTTCCTTCTTGTGTTAACTTCAGTGGCTGCCTTCGGCTGCTCATCACAAATTGAATTCTGCACACAGCTATATATTTTACCGAACTTTTGTTGCGGTGCCAAGACGTAACCACCTATTGTTTGTTCAAACCGGCTTCCAGCCCGTTCGAAGTCAAGTAACTATCAGCAAGTTCGTCGGAGTTGAAAAATGCAGAAAATTTAATTATCTTGATCTCAGGTCGCAGAATGCTCACTGTAACTTGGGTAAACCCACTGCTGTTTGTGAGGTCGATGTGGTGGTTGGCACTTTCGCGCAGTCACCCAAAAATACACCCGTGAATGTGACTTCCACGGGCACCTATAACGTAAGCGAGCAAGCTGGGTTTACTGAGGCTACAATGTCGGTGGTTTTGGAAATCGCAATTGCCGTGTCGGAGCGGTCCATTTTCGTGGCCGATTGTCCAGCAGGCTACCATCCAGCACTCACTGAGCTATCTTGAAATCAAGCCAGATGGTTGGATTTGGTGAGAGCATCTTGTTTGTCGCAACGGTTAGGCAAAATACCATGACAGATATATCACACAGTCGTACCACGATGCCTGCTTGTTTTTATAAATTTATAAAACACATGTTGATATCCGTTTGTGCTATTGGCTAGCTGGATCGCAACTGTCCCAGGATCCCATTGGTCTATTTCGAAGTTCGTTGCCTT
>SJOL01004021.1:39500-69333 GCA_004794785.1 Opisthorchis felineus | reverse complement strand
CACTGTTTTACCTATGTTATTTGCTGCTAAAATGTTTCTGCTAAGACATGAGTTAACTTTCATTATCTAATACTACATACCTTTTAGAAGGTTTCCGCGGGAAATTCCATCCCAAAATTGCCTCTAGAAATTTCTGTTTTATCGCTTTGACTAATGAATTCGTAGGGATAACAGTTCTACAGTTGTTTGCGAGGACTTCCTCCTGTCGATTATGGGAAAAGGAAAGCATAGACTCATAATTTAATTGTGGTCAATAATTCGTCCATATGTTTGGTTACGAAATTAAATTTAAAAGGGCATCTTGTTTCAGCCATTACTTTAAGCATCCGTAGTCAAAGCTCGTCTTATTTGGCTGATTTAGGTTAATTTATTGACAGCTGAGTCTGCTCACCGTTGGGCACAGACTTCGACACCTTTCTCAGAAACATGTAACTGGTTTAAAAACGGAAATGAAACACATCCTGAGCTGTCCTGTTTTTTACAATCATTGCCACGCACTTGATGTTGAAACAAGCAAATCTGGTTCTTGAAGCCCCACACGAGGACAAAATAAGGATGGAATCTGTGGAAATTTTGTTCACGCTTGCCATCAAACTCAGATTGCAATTACTTTCGATTCTTCCTGCTTGATTTGTTTACTTCCGTTTTATAAGTGGTTATAATCGCAGCATTGTGTACACCTTGACTGAGCAAATATCATCTCAAGCTCTTTGTCCCTCACTTGCTCATTTTTAACACATCCTCTAAACAAAAATGATTCCCGACAATGTAGATTTCTGTCGGTAGTCTACCCGCCGTCACCATGACAACTCGCTAATAGGCAACTCCAGGAAATGCATGGTCGTTCACCGGTGTGGTACTGCATTCAAACCTGGTGAAAATTAAGGGTGACACCAAGTTCTCGAAAAGTAACAGCCAAGTGATGTCGGCGACTCGTTCTACACTATCATGTTTAGAACGACTGATGGCTTGCATCAGGCCCCTGCATGATCACTCGTCGGATCTATCCACTCTGGTTATCATGGGTAATAAAGTATTGCATGCAGCACCATATCCCCCTTGACAAAAACCGTCTGCGATTTACCAACCACGCACGTACTTCTAAGGGTTTGATCGCTGTTGACCAGAGAATATTATTGCAGTGCCAGGAACCCATGTTTACTGTAAATTAATACGCAGAAACCGTCGCACTTAACGCTTTTGAACAAACTCCTATAGCCAATTCGGGCTGTTCCGTTCAACGCATGGTTGTGAAACCAATTGTCGGTCAACAAAAATCTCTTTGCCATGAGCATCTGAAATGCTTGTCGGTTATATTTGGAAAATAAGCTAAACGTGGTCGAGTGGAAGACTGATATCATCCACCTGAGGTATGATGGACGTTTCAGTTATAGCTGCCCCCCAAAGGCACATTCAAAGCAAGCCACGAGTTCATCATTGGCTTAGCGTAATAAGTAACTTATAAAATTTGGACTGGTTAGCAAAATCAGTCACATCCTCATTCCTTGTAAGTGGTCCACAACGTGTGAATGGGAGTGAAAATCGGATCCATCTTAGTAGCAGTTTTAGTGAAAAATGCACCCATTTGTGCCCCTCAATTTTGACGAGTAAAGTGCAAAAGAAAATTCTTCCGAATTCGCACAGGCAGATACTGACCTTTCGCTTTTATTACGCTAGGACTGTTGGCACTCTATCGCATTATGAGTGGAAGTGACAGAACTACACTCACAGCACCCAGCCGGTTTAGTTTTGTCCACCACGTAGGTTGAGTGGCTGCTTCGTCAGCATTTAAAGCAAGAGTCACCGTTGCAACCTTCTGCTTCACACAAAAGCTGACCCACTGCCCATAAACCACTTTATTGTCCAGATATATGAGTTACAATAAAAAATAAGGTGGTACAACCAAAACAAATTATCCATCGTCTAATATCCCGAAGCAAAAAGTGCTGGAAATCTTCAGGAAAATAAAAATCTAACTTTCACCTAGTTTCCCGTTTTGCGCATGAGATTTTTTAATAGATGAACCTCAGTCTCCTAAAGGATTTTTTTTCTCTGTCACAAGTGCACAGGATGCATTAGAATCCAGGCTTGTAATTCTTTCTGAACTCACGGAACCCCGTGGAACCCCAGTTAAATTAGTTCCCTTGTGGGCTGTCTGAATCTGTTTTTCGCAATTCGCATCCAAATATTCTAAACTGCACCATGGGATAAAATCTATTGCTAAAAAAGATGCAATAATTTCCTATTTAAATGAGTTCCGAGCCCAAATACTATGAAACGCACTGGGTGAGTGCTAAGTTAAGTTTTGTTGGTAAAATCACTCTAGGTTAAAGAGCCTAGAAGCCCTGTGCAGTTGTTTCATCTTTACTGAGGGCGCTCAGCAAAGTGCATCCCACAAAACTACAGAGTTTCGAAACCAACATTTCCTGGATTAGTCTTTTGGACATTTAACCGTTCGGTCACAAGCAGCTGACCACAAACGCACGCCTAGTGCTAACTAATAAAACTAAAAAATCAACCAGTATTAGTTTAGTACCCCGTGTATTGCAGTAGATTATGAAGTGCACATTGGACCCTTGGCTTAGATGGAAACGGTCCGTTCATTCTACTTGAAACTAAAAATAATTTAATGTATGAGATGCCTGAATCACTTGGTGGTGGTGCAGTTCCATAATCGGAGTCCATAAACTCTCATGATATCAAAAGAGAGAGCTTTGAAGTTAAAGTGCAGATCGTGTCGCCCAAATGACGATACTGCAGGAGATACTGCACGACTATTTTCAAGGCGTTAGGCACAAACGATAAGGTGACTAGAATATCGTATGTAAATGGTAACGCCCTAAAGCTTTGCAGTTGTTTTCCGCTGAAGGTACTTTCCGTATGCACCTTCCAGCAAATGGAGAGCAGTGGGTGGTTTGTCTGAGCGCTGTCGATTTGCTTGGATAAGGTATCATTTTTGAGGCGTATTGCCATCACAGATGATCCATAAATTGGGTAACACGAACACACTGCGGCGAAAGGCTGGCTTTCCAACCCAAAGCTGTAGGCTAAGGTATATTTTGTGATCAGTGGTAAACGAAAAACGCATGTAGTTGCGGATTCGCGAAATCTTTTAAAGAGCAGTCATAATGACGAAAACAAAGCTTGCTATTCAGAAATTATCAGGCCATAGAACACTGTTATTTTCAGCAGTTACTTCGGGCCAGTGGTGAGTGATAACACACAAAATGTAGCTGAAGTGTTTATCCCGAACGCTAAGAAGCTCCGATAATCTAGTGTATCCTCGCCTGAAGCTGTCGTCATCTAGAGAATCCCTAAGGTGATCCGGAACAACGGCCATCCGACTAGTAATTGAAGATTATACCATTCGGCCACAAGCAGCTGACCAGTAGTGCGAGCAGCGCGTACTTGGGGCTATCCACTATTTACGCGATTCATATTACGTGGTCACGTATTGATTGGGTTCTCAAGCGACAACTTCTTAGACGGAAGGCTCGCATAATTGTAAAATATTTTCCGTTTTGAGTGGTTTTATCATGGTCTGAAGATAGTACTAGGAGATTTTGAAATTTCGGTAAACATCCCATCCACCAAGTAACAGAAACCGACAATGAAAGCCAAAAAGCGCTACACAGCTGTTTTACCCACGTCAGAAGACACCAGCAGTGCGCACCTCACAGCTCTTTTGAATGATTAAAAACCACGATCTCCCGGCTTTCCATCGTTAAGTTTAAAGAGATTTCCCGTATACCAGAAATAGTTAAACAATGATTGCACCAAATTGATGGCACGGAACCGTCCAACGAAAAGCTGTTTTGAATTAATTTAAGCGTGCCTCTGTAAAGCACCGTATGTTCAGTCTTCGTTTAAAACCGAAAGAACAACGAAATAAAAAAGTCTCCCCGAAAATGCTAGCCATTCAATTGTCGGATGAGAAAGTGGTACAAAGAACTCACAGAAAAGAGACTTCACATAGAAACTAATTGAACTAGATCCTATAATGTCTTTTTGACGGAGTAGACTTCGGTACTCTATGCCCACGAAAAAACTGCCACTGTACACTGACTTTCAGCTGCACTGGTCAGTGCCGTCTCCCTGAATTAGCAACCCAAGACGGGACACATCAGTGTTTACAAACATTGTCAAATATAGCCAAGTCGCAGCCTCGATGGCGCTACTGCATCAAAGCTGTTACCTTCAGCGCATAGCTTTCCTTCTGATCCCCTGAAGAATAAGCCTACTGGTACCCCTGTATTTAGCATCAATTATATCAACTACTGCTTCCAAGCGCAGCAATCCACCACAACTCCGCAATCGACGGCAAAAGAAATATTGGTATCTATAACCAATGTACTGCAGGCATGAGGTTTTTTATGTAGGATAGGAATCTCGATGTCACAATTCACCTATCTTGTTGCTACCACTGCCGGAAAATTGTTAAAACCATTTACAAGGTATTTGGGGCTTCGCCTATACAACATGGTTGTCGTTACTATAGACCCACGATTCCACGTGAGAATATAATGAGCCACACGAGTCCAGCCGCGGACTTTCGAAGACTATTTAACAACCTTGTGGGCAGTATACTTCGTTGGGACAATATAAATGTCGGTTTCGCAAGAAGAATAATGACATCTAATGATAAATTTGTGCTCCACAGCTAACTGAGTTCGCGAGCTCTGGAGGTCAAAACATTATCGTGGATCATGTATATAGGTTTTTGCTTACAAATATTTATATACAATGGTCTTACATGGTCCACAAGTTACAGATCTTCCAATTTAGGTTTCAGCAAAAACAGTGTAGTCACATGGTTTACCAGAGTCGCGCCTAAGACAGAGATCACGTTATCAGTGCACATAAACTCCCCTGGTGCGAGTTTAAACAAAACGAGGTACTACAAAAAAGTTAAAATATAGTCACAGAATAAGAACTGGTGGATTTTTGCATGTCACACCACACGGACGAGTCATTTGGAGGGAAGTTATGGACTGCGGCTTTCCTGCTTAGATTGAGGTTGCTATAAATCTGATATGCGGGTACGTTAGTTGGCTTGCAGTTTCAACTCCGTGTGGTCTTTGCATTTGGTGAGTAAAGGAGTTCACAGGACGCCAGTGGGAACATCACCAGCATAGCAGACGCGCAGTCTTCACCTCAGACAAGTGAGATACCACAGTTAGGATTCCAAGTCTTGTCTAGGAGGGAAATTTCTGAAGGTCACGAGAAATAAGCGATATGCTCATAGAATTATGTACGCAGTAGAGTTTTAAACATTAGGGATCGTTGTTCGTAGAGCCAGATCAGCAAACTCCGTCATGTACTAGCGATAATACCACTGAAATGCAGTGTTTAGCATTTCCAGAAGATCTAGATTTCTCTTGTGTGAACTAGCTGTTTTATATTGACCTGATTACCCATAAATCAGACAACAAAGCTCGGAACCCATTAAATCAGTCCTCAGGGATATAGGGCCGATCTGACTTGTAAAAATGTTTTTTCAGTGAGGCTTTCTGTTCCTTGCCGCATTGTGGAAACATCTATACATATTTCCATATATCTGAGAACAGCCTGTCCCGACTGGTGTATCTTTTTCTTCACACAAATTTTTCCGGCAGTGATGTCTCTAAGACAGACAGGGGTACCACGCCTCATTTAGCGCAAAGATTGGCGGCATTTTACTTGACACAGTAGCTCAGTGTAACCTGTATTTATTCAGACAATACTTTTAAGTGCTTGAAATCCGACATCTCAAGAGGCGAAGCGGTCATATCGTTCATTAGAGCATTGCAAGTGCTGTCAAACATTTTTGGCTGAGCGCTTGGTGGGAGTGTGTATGGTCTGTAAGAAGCTCTCTAGTGTGTAGGAGTTTCTGGAGTTCTATCGGAGGAGAGATAAACTGGCAAACTCATGTTCATTATTATTTTGAGATTCACACTAACGGATGTATAATCCCACCATCCCCAAAAATTCCCTGGTTTTGTAAAAAAACGTCCGAAATCAGAAAATGGTGTGTTAATTTAACTGCGCGCTTATCCAACAACAAAAGAGGCCACTATAAAAATCCGGCCAAGCCACCTATTCTGAAATACGAATGACAGGCACCAACCATTGAATATATGACAACTGCCACTGATCAAGACATTTCAAGGACATATATACGACTGTACTACTGCGTAGTAACAAGAGCTCGCCGGTTCTAACAAATGTCTGAAGCAACCGTGGAATTTGACGTATCTTCGTGTCACTTCCTGTATTACCGCACTGCGAAAAGATGCCGGCGAAACCTATCTGAAACGTCTCCTAGGCTAATTAGAGTAAGATAAATACGTGACCCACGACTTACATAAAATTCGAATTTCTTGTCAGATATACTACTTTGCAAATCCAACTTTCCTATACCTGCCATGTAATATCACTGTTCTTACATCCTTCATTTTGATTCGCCCGTGAAAAACGATTTTTCGAAGTGCTTTCCATATAGTACTCCTTAAAAAAAACAATACATGTTTTATGAGTTTGAGGAAAGGTAAAGCGTTTCTCTGAGTTTGGAAGAGGAACTATGTGGCAAAAGAAATAAAATAAATCAATGTATGGAGGAAAGGAACACCAGAGTGTTTGAGCTCATGCGGTAGAAATAAGCACTTCTATCTTGTAAATCTCTTTCAACCGAGATGATGTTTCCTACAGACAGACCCACTATTAGCATGACTTTGGTATTACAGGAAAAGTTTTCGCGAGATGAGGTTTTTGTGTGGAGATGATCTTCCCGTCATATTGATTTTCAATTTGAAAAGCTTTCTGCGGATATTTTCTACATGAATTATTGCATCTTCCCTCTTTTAGCTTTACTTTCGCTTCCTTTTGCATATAATGGCACTTTAATCAGTCTCAGTATTGAGATGATCCTGAAAGTTTACTGAAATATGTAAAGGTTAGCGCAAAGTGATAATGCTGCGTGCCTGTTATGAGGCTAACGACCCGTAAGCAGGCGAACACTCAAAATCCTCCAATGTATTTGTTAGAACAAGAGGACAACAGACCAAACGTAGGACATTGCGCGAAATACTGAATGTTCAATGAAAGGTTCGCAGAAACTCAGAATAATATTTTGGATATTTGGTTGTATCAGGAGATGAGTTAAACAAATCCAGTAAATCAGTAAGTATACATCTGCTTCATGTCTCGCTGATACGGATCAGGATACAGCACATTCAGTGCGCAATAAACATTCCGTTGGTCCTTGCAGTCAGCTTATACAATCTAAGGCTAGTATTCAATAGAAATTCTAAGTGGTATGTTTGAGGATCCCATTTATCATTGGACCCTGCTCCAACTCTGATATGATTATCTGGCATGGTCAGCCTCCGGAGAATTTCCAGTGAATTCACACTTGGGAGAAGTCCGATATATGTATTTGTGTATGATTTGATGAATCAGTCGATCCACCTGCCCGTTGCAACACACACTTTTCTCCGTTATATCATGGAAACAATGATAGAGAGTACTAGATAAGGAAAGTAATGCGGTGTCTGATATCGTTGAGTCAGTTTAGGTTAAGCAACATAAATCAGCCATTCGGGACTGACAATTTTCGAGAGCTGCAGTTCATAATTTCACCACAGACAGGATCGCCCAACCTAAAGTCGCTTTCGTCAACCGGAGATTCTTTTGGTATAGGACTGTGAGTATCTTATCTTCCTGTCCACCAACAACTTTTGAGATGGGGTGATGAAGGTTTAGTAATTCGGTGGCTTATTTCCAAGGGACTGTTGTTTTCTACTAGTTCCTTGCATCTAGAAGCACTTAGAATCCATAAGACTAGAATTACTATTTCTCTATAAGTCTCTTCCCCTAAAACTATGGCATGGCCCAGTGCCTGCAGTTGACAAGAGGTCCTAATGGTTTCCGATCTACTATCCCATTAAAACCTTAACTGACTACACGGTTCTGTCACACCTAAAGCCAAATCCCTCGTTCCGCCTGAACCGACAGCTACCGTCCATTGGAAATAAACAGAATTACATTTGAGCAAGCCGACCCTATTCAGAGGGGTCAGTCTACTTGATTCGCGCCTATTTTCTGGGCTTTTGTTGAAATTCGTGGTTTCGAGATTTTCCATCTAGTTTCTGTGCCACGTACAAGCCAAGTATAATCCGATTCGGAAAGAAAAGTACCACAAGTAGCATGGATAATCCGTCTGAGGATCTTTAACTTCAGGCATCATTCAAAACCGGGTCACGTCATGTGAAACCTGTGATTGAAAACCTATTGTGCTCCCCACTGACAACGTTCGCCGAAGGCTACATATAACAAGTTTTTGTCGCTGAGTTGCGTGTGAAGGTGGGCTACTTTTTTTTAAATTTCTGATGCTTTGCATGGTCTAACCGCTATTTCACCTTGTAATGTCAAACAATCTGCACCTCAAAATTACGGTACCTAGGACACATCAAAGCCGCCGAGTCATGCTTCTAAATCGGCTAGTCGAACCCAACTTACAGCGGGGACACAACGTTCGCTAAAAAATGCACGGAGCACAATTTGTACAGTGTTCGTGCCTGAAAGCTTTATGGATGGATCACCCAACAGATTAGATTTCCCCGCAGTTCAAGGCCGTTCGTATTTTGAAGTGCCATACTATATGGATCATACGGTGGAAACGTGTGATACTTGTGTCTGAAACTCCTATTCTCACACCCCGTCGCACTACACAGCCAACTGCACTCTCACGCTGAAACGTCAGATCCGCGTGGTTATGCGGAAAGGTCGGTAGGAAGTTGGGTTGGAAGGAACGGTTAAGGCACAAGAAGGATACACCTTAATGGCACCCAGAAACCATGATTTAAACAGCTGGCCTGATGAAGTTACAGCATCTCTTAGGTGAAGAGGTGCAGTTAGGATTTAAGCAGTGCAAAGTACCAAAAACATATCTGTGTACCCGTACTGAGAGGACTAACTGCAGGACTAAGTGCGTGTAGTGTAAATACGAGTTATTCGCACCGTTTACCGGCCACTCGCTGCCAACTGCTAGTCTGAAGTTAACTGGTTCGAATCCCACACGGATCCATGAGATACGCATTTCTGATAATCCCCAACAAGGATGAGGTAGATTTACACTACTTCTCAGTTCTTAGAATAATAAAAAACAATAAAGATAATGGTTCAGCTGTAGCATCCTTTCGATGCCTAGCTGCCATGCCACACGAAGGAAGCACGATGTCCGAGATGCTACCATGTTGCCCAAGAGCAACTGAGATGCGTGGTGTTGGGTTCGAACCATGGACCTTCCGGTCAGTGAATTCGTGCCTTACCCAATGAGCCATCTCGAGCGTATAATAGTTTGATTACACCTGAATGATGAGACTTCCAACGTAATTGGACAATACCGGTTGATTTCCGGATCTTTGATCGGGAAACCCGCGTCGTCGTGAGAAAAACAATAGCCTTTTGTGTTTTCTGCTTGTAGCTCATCTAAATGCCCTAATGTATTTAGCCAAGCAACAGGCCGCAACTCACGTCCCATCTTTCACATGCTGTGACTTTTTCAGCAACTGGCCGCATTCAATGGAATCGAAGCAACTGGAATCGTGAAAGAAGTAAGTCTGCTACTACCCCCCATATCTTTCAACTTAGATTGTCAGTTCTGTAATAGGAACTGCGGAATTTTCCGCAAGCAGAGTGCCGAAATGGTCAAGTAACATCATTGAACAATCTATTACACAACTTGCTAAACTAAACAGGCCTTTTAAATATATCGGTAAGGTATAACTTTAAAGCGTTTCGTTTAGGTAGAACAAAGTGTCCTGCGTGTTGATGCAGAAAAATGGCGCTGGGTTACAGACAGCCAGTGCGTGTTTTTGGGATTGCAGTACTGACGGTAAGTTGATGCGTAAGACAGAGGAATATTAATGAGAACCACACATCAAAAGATTTGAGCTGTTGGGTCTTCCGCTCCAGATACGAACACCGTATGGGTTCATTAGCAAAGAACGAAAAGTCAACTTTGCAGTCCTCTATCCGACTATTTCTTCCAGCGACTTTGTCGAATGTGACCATTAGGTTGTTTTCCTTCGTCACCTTATTTCCCCCAACTTTCTGAGTCAGTGTGACCTAAGAGCTGGGAGACAAATGAAATCCTTCAAATGCGAAAAGCAGTTAGAGTTGGAAGAGTTAGAGGTACATAAATTTACTGTAGCTTGTCCGAGGAAGTGATACATGGATTCAGTTAATGCATGTCTTTTCGCCATACCCTTCAGTTCAGATGTAAAAACTAATGAGATTTCCCGCATTTAAAATCTTGTAGGCATCAAATAAATTACGGTCTTTCTGCGAGATTATTAACGACGGCCAGCCGCTAGTAGTACCTAACGCCTGTCTCACCTGTCAGATGGCAGGAGGTCAAATCTGTGCGCGGTAGAGGATATACACTACTGTTGGGCACCAATAAGAGTCCGGTGCTGCGAAGCTTCTGAATTTGTACCTGACACTTTTTCAGATCGACCTGTCTGACAACCACAGGTGAAACAATGGTAATCCGATTATTTCACTCAGCGCTGTGTTTAAATAAACAAGGTGTACAGAATTTACACCTATCGTGGATGCGGATATAGCCGTGTCTGCTTTTCCAAGGTTTGCTTTTGGAATTAAACTTATGCGTAAACTTAAACTTAAACTTAAACTTATGCGTAAATACAGGGGTTTCAGGACTTTTCATTAAAGAGATCGGAACGGGAGCTATGCATTGAAGGCAACAGCTTGGATGTATGAGCACCATTCAGAGCGCAACTGGGCCATGTCTGTAACCATTGATATGTCCCGTCCCGGGGTCCCATTCAGGGGGACGGCAATGACCAGCGCAGTTGAGTTTGCATCAATTGTATAAGCTACCGCCTCCTATACGTAGCTATCCACCCTACCTTCCCTAATCATGGGCGAACGAAACTGTGGCAGCTGTAGTCACTATGCGTCAGGTACGCGGTTCTTACAGCTGATGATGAATAGATTGAGGCGCTTTTACGGCAGTTCTGCACCAGTATTCTACGCTGTTGTTGTCAGCTTTGATGATGAGTTGATCCCAACAGACTTTGACCAAAAGGTTCAAGAACATAGATGCACTCCTCCCTTGAAATGCGAGCTGTTATACACCGGCAAATGAACTGAGACTGAAATTCTAAAATCATATTTGATAAGGTGCAAATATAGCAGTGCATCGGTGGTGGCCGCATTTCATCATTCCACAGGACAATCCCTTTTAACCGGGCTGAATTCCATTACCTTGTGCTGTCTGAGGTTACTCTAAGCCCAAGAGTGTTGGTATTGTCAGAGAACAGGTTGTAAAAGTCGCTATTGTTCAAAGAAGCTTTTACAGGGCCAACTAATTATGAAAACTTTCCCATTTATGTAGGTTGTTACACTTTCAAATGGGAAAACAAGACAATGTACTGCTTTGTGACAATTTTCGGAATTTCTATCTGAGCTTCCGATTCAGAGTTTTAAATACTGTTTTTGAGTCATCAGGAGCCCAGGATACAAACACTGTGCCGAAGGAACTCATGTAACGGATCATACAGAAGCAACATTGCTGCTTTCACAGTGAACCAAAATGATTGAAATGCTGTATACCTTGACCATTCAATGTCTCTTCACGTGACTCTATTTTATTGTAATGAGTATACGTATAATACTCCTTAGCGTATTGTACTGAAATTCACATGCCCAACAGGATCAATAAAGTGAATGAGACAGAATCTACCAAGTGCCCAAATGTAAGTCCAGCGTGGTGACAAATCACTCCCCGGTCCACCAAAGCAAATGCGATCAAGCTGCAGCAATCAATGCAGCTCTTGCAACTATATTACCCGTAACCATGAGGAATATACCATCTGCTTTTTAGAATATCGTTCACGCTGGTTCCGTTTATGTTGGCATGCTGTGAAGAAGGAACCAATAAGTTTCTTGGAGGTTACTAATTACGTTTTCAGTCTACTTGAAAAACGGACAAAACGGACAATGACCCCCACAGAATGAGTCCATACCATCATGGTGACAACAGAAGGAAGAATTTGTTTCCCGTCACCAACACGTTTTCTTTTAAAGTTACTTTTGGATTACAATAATGTTACGTGAGTGTGAAGGCTAAATGGCTGGGTCATGTTGGGGCAGTCAACTTAATTTTATACCGAAATGATGAGAATGGGGAATTTTATTCAGATGACACTACTACGTAAAAGGATACATAGGCAAACCGCCATCCATCGAAAAGACGTACTTAAAAATTGCCCCACATTTCTGAACTAATCGCGATTCAAGTCCGAACCGAGTACATATCAAAATGAAGTATTAAAAGTCCGTTATTAGTAAGGTACTTCTCCGCTTATACAACATCTGTATCTAACAGCAGTTCTCAAAGGTTAGTTGCTACATGCTATCTGGTCTTATGCTGTTGCATTTACAACCAAGAAAGTTTCTATTCATTTCAAAGTTCTCGTTTTAAACAAACGGAAGTCGTGGCTCCAAAACAGTCAGGAAGATTTTCAAACTTTGGAGGAAAAGAGTTTTCGGGATTGCTTCGGTGACCATTTATTCAGCGCTGTTTTTCAAGCAGGTGCACGTTAATCTTTAGCATACAACGCAAAGTATCTTCTCTTTTGAGAGTTGCCCTCCAGATGGACCAATTTCAGTTTTGAAAGCTGTGGAGAGACCATGTCGGAATCCACTGTAGCGTAATCATCACCATCATCATCGACAGCATAACATCAGCGTTGAACATTGATGTTTGAAATTCAATCCAGACAGCATAGGGCCGTTGCCTTCAATCCAAATACAAAGCTACTTTCAAAGGGCACACTCTGAGGGAGGGGGAGCAGAAAACATCTAAACCTGTAGTTACAAAATCTGTTCACGACACCATCCTAAGACAATGTACTTGTGGATGTCGGACGGACATCGGGCAAAGTGTTTGGCGCTGATCACTAGCTGCCACTGCACCTAACCGAATGCTCTCGACATACCAAATGTACATTTTCAACGGTATCGACCTGGACGTAATTGACCCGGCTAGGCATATGCCACATATATCGCTCCTCGAGCGACCCAATCCCGTCAGCTTTAATTGGAAGTTGATGTGTGTGTGTGGTAAATACCCTCTCCCATAGCAAATAGGTCGATCCTTTCTTCGAGGCACCTCTAGAGGGGGCACCATATCTCCCACAATGCGGAAAGACTTGGGACCGGGTAGTTGTGCTCTCTTCGACGACATTCTTCGGAAGCAACACTGTACATCTACTGAAAGAAAGAGGCATGACTTCTATGTGCCCAAGTAGTGAAAACTAATTCCCTAGGCTGTTTCTTAAGTAGACAAAATTATCTGAACCCAGGGTCTCTGAATTTTGGGTGTTAATTGATCGTCACTGTTCTAATTGCGGAGCACTGACCGTTTTAATAACTGTTCACCTGGGAAACTAAGTGTTTCAAGAAGCTCAGGCGAGGTATTTTTACCCTACCTACAGAAGAATTAACACTCATCATCAACGACGGCAAAACCTCAGTGATCAAAATTGATGTATCGCTGCCTACCGACAATTATTCGGAAGAATGATATACAGGTGAATGGGGAGGGTACCCGGTGCTAGCCAACTACAATCATTCCGAGGTGCCTACATTTCGAAATAAACAGCAAGAACGCGACTGATACCGATTAGCAGTTTAGGTGTATCTCAACAAAAGCTAGTTAATCATTTCAGAAGGGTTTGGCATACAGTCGGTGGATATGTTGCTCGGTAGCGTTCTCCTTTTGAAAAAAAGCTTCGTCAGGCCAAATGAGATTACCAGGTTGACTGAGTTTCGAGGGAGATGAAGAACCAATCAGAAAGACCTCTCTCAACCAGCGAACTAGATCATAGTTGAATGTCAGTTAAAAGTTAGTGAGGCGGCTTAAGTTCCGTTCGGTTCAGTTCATAAGTCATAAATCACGTACCGAGGGCATATGGTTCCAGCTGCTACATTTTCGACCACCGGAAATGGGAAAACAGCCAAGCATTGGAGGCTATGACATGAGCAGTTAGTCAATCTGATGGAACGGGAAACTGGACAGCTAGCCACAGAAGGCGACAGCTTTGAAGCGCAGGCGCCACAGGCTGAATGCTTCAGCTATGTCTACCAGTGTCACTCACAATTGACGAGTTGAGTCCATGGATCCCCATCCAGGGATCCATGGATGGATCCAGGGAGGCTACAGATGACAACCAGACTGAATTTACTTTTTAGTGTTTTCATACTTCGTTGCCAGACCAGACTGCTCATCTCTAGGTCGTTTCCACTCAGCAAAGGGCTTAACGAGGCACTTATTCCTCTGGAATGCAGAGTACATGTCCTAACCAGCGTAATCTAGGAAGCGTGAGCATTTCATCTATCTTGGTAGAGTTCCTGCTTCCTAATACCATCTGGTGTACCTCAGCACTACTAATCCGATGTTTCCACCAGACCCGACTAGTTCTTCGGAGTCACCGATGGCCAAACACTGAAAGCCTTCATATGTCCCCTGCGCGTAGAATCCAAGCCTCTCACCCATAAAGCAGTATAGGTCGCACCGCAGTGTATACTCTGCCCTTGGCAAACAAGCTGACGACACATCGGCACCACAGGTGTCGGATGTTGGCAAAAATTGCTCTGCCCTTCCCGATCCGAGAAGTAATCGCGTCCTTACTCAGTCCACTGGAACTATTACAACTAACCAAGCAAACAAATTTTACGTGCCACGTCGATTGGCCCGTCTGCATCATGTGGTTTGGTTTTACTCCCACCCAGTCTTATAGCAGCACTTTACACTTTGCAGGTGTGAAGCGCATGCCAGACAGTGCGGCAGAGTTATTAAAACGGCTGGCATTTTTGGAGGAACTGAACCAAGGAGTGCAACATCGTCCGCATACTCAATGTCTGTGAGCGAACATCCGGGAGCATTTCAGATGCAGGCAGAGAAGTCAAAGCAGCACGTCAATAACAAGTTGAAGAGGAGCGGTGGAAGAGGGCAGCAACAAACGTGGTAAACTTAGGCGAAAGCTTGTTATACACCCGTGTCTGAATCCTAAGACCGATGGCTTGTTGGGAGGGAGGGGAATCATTTTGATCGGGCTTGGATCCTTGGTTTCCTGGTTTAAAGCACCTCAAGTTATGGTTCCCCTTGGGCGTCATTGGTAAATTCTGTTGGTCTGTGTGGGTACGTAAGCACCACCACAATTTGGCTAGGCGGTGAGATTACGCAGACCTTCGATCGGGTTGGGCTGTGCTTCTGTTGATAATTCCTGTATACTGATAACCGTACACCGCTACGTGTCAGCTCGACTGATCTAGAACCGTTCTCGACCTCTCACCAGTTCTACACCTTCCGTTCTGACTGGGACTCGTTGTGACGCGAATCCTAGTCTGTGCCTTTTAACGTCAATATTTTCTAAATCCATTGTTTTCCGCATCTGGTGCACGTCCCATCATCCTTGAGCCCTTCAGTTGCGCTCGATATCCGTCTGCGTTCCTTGGTGACCTGTTTATCTTTCTCCTGTACTAACGATTTTTGATGTGAAGTTCTCCACCTGTCTTTCCTGTGTAGACCTTAGTTAAGTCACAGCATTTGATTTTGTAGATACAGTCCTGGTTCTAGTTATCAGGAGACACTATTCTAATGAATTTCATGCTTTGTGTAAAAAGCGTCTCAGTACGTCAACCACCAAGAGCTTTAAGTTACCTTCTTACGCGATATAATCCCAGCTTTAGTTCGAGTATCCGGCGATCGCCATGTAAACCTGTCAAAAACTGCTTAGTTGGTTTTTCAGTCACGCATCTGGGTACATGAGGGCAAGAACTACACAGAGACAGCAATCAGTGAGAATCTTTTCCAACTCAATCGGAGGGTTAAAGTGACTAAAGCAGCACAACAATGAACGGAAAACACTAGTACACGGGCCTGAGGAAACCAAGAATGGATAATGATTCCGAGCGAGAAGATGGTGCATTAGCGAGAATTAAAAAGATAGCGGAAATCGATGTATGGGGAATATATTGCCGTGATGTTGATACAATGCTGACACAACGCAGTGCCAGAAATATTCCAGTAGACAGTCTATTCTGATTATCAAAGAATGTTATAGAATGTGTGGATACTTGTTCATTTTGAACCAGCTGACAGCATATAAAAGGGAGGTTGAGCAAGGCGGGCGTTCTGGATTAGGACCAAGGAGTGTATCTATTTTTGCAATAGGCCATTCAATAAGTTCTATGAATTCTCCTTCATCCCGCAGGCCTCCACCAGCACCAGGGACACGTTGAGACTCATTCAGTTCGGCGTAAAACAGTGTCATTCTGTTGCCCAAGAGACCAACTCCAGAGCTGTGGAAAAAAACAGATTTAGTCGACAGATGAAAGGAAAACTAAAATACGCCATTCAGAAAAACAACCACTCATGCTCAGCAGTTTCTGGACACGTGCATAACACTCATGGGGAACGTCGTACGATGGATCAATTAATACAAACGATTCCGTGATAAGTAATCATCATCATCAGTGTGAGCAACATCTGTGTTGACACTGATGCTTCACTTCCGTACGATCACACTTTATTCACGTTATTCACGATGTGGTGAGATGAAAAGCCATCAGACTATTTTCAGATATGGACGACCCCAAGAAGACACAGAAAGGACGAAAAACAACATTCGAAGCAAGATAATTCACACGTAAACAAAGGTTAAGGAAGACAGATAAGTTAGCTTGCTATAAAGAGCGACCTGGTTTGTTTGTTACCAGTAGTGTTGATAATGGTGCAGAGTAAGGCGTGATCACGGAAGTGTGCATGAGCTCTGAAAACAGTTTGGAAACAACTGGACTATTTTCTGATGGGCGAAATTTCGCACTTGGGTTATCACCTAGCGAAACACAGGGTGTCCTCTGAACACGGGGTGTAACATCGAACAGAGTACGATCACACTCGTGAAGTGGACTCCTCCTAATTCTTGCATGTCTTCATGGGGTGACAGAATTCTACCCGACTTTCCCGAAAACAATCGCTTCCAGATAAAAAGCTGTGCATGTTGTTTCACTTCACAAGTACGTTCAAGCCAACAGTTGCCGAAGTCATTCAAGAGGAAGATAGACCTACAATCAGTTACAAAGACCATAACCAAGATGAACGGTGTACACAGAGGATCAAACTCGCTGGATCTCGACTCTAAGGGGCCGCTGACCGTTGGCTACCTCTACGCTATCTGGGCAGAGTTCGTATCCAGGTTCTGAAGTAAAAGAAGTTCCCCTGTCAATATTTTCCTTCACTCGTCAGGTTGGAGAACGAAGAGTGCCTGGTGCATGGAATCGCATTTTGATTCACAGTATATGGAAGGAACAACATACGCCCAAGGGATGGTGACCTGCTATTATTGCCATCTGCAGAGAAGACAATAATTAGGTGCAGAAAGCATGGAGGTAGCAGTCAAATTTCGATCGCCGCAAAAGCTCTCATGGACATCATTTGGCAAAACTCCCACGGATATGAGCAACACAGTCACGAAGAACAATCGAGCTTAATTCAGCTCCTCATATACCGCAACGCTTATGGACTACCAAAGAAAGTCGTTTTCCTTTACCTGAAGGCAACGATTCGCAACGAACCTCTACGATCGACTCAGTACCGTTCGGCTTCCTGTAATAAGTTGTTCATTCCTACCACATCTTGTTGAGTGAATCTGCCGTAAACAGTTCTGACACCCGTGTCAACAGAAGGATTATAGCAACAATAGATTACGAGGGCTCCGGTAAAACATCAAGTGGTATTTGAAGTGGGGTCATAAGAATGCTTTCCTGTGAAGAAACAGACTAGCATCATGACACACTTCGGCGCTTCTTTTACATGTTGCATAAGGAATCCGGACTGCAACTGTGTTTGTTGGAAAGTGCAGAAGCAGATGACATATGAATCCGTCATAGAATTGCCCCTGATTGTCTTAAGGAACGGTCGTATTGTGTTATGAAATAGACTGACAACCAAGACAGAAACCTAGGGAAACGTGACAGATTCCTCATGCGTAGTGCAAGCTCATATACTCTAATTCGGCCATCCTAGAAGATGAAAGTCAGTCATCTGAGTCAGACACCAAGCCACTCTAGGAGGCACCAGCTGTACACCTTTTTATGCGGTTCTCATCCCAGGTATGGATTGCTGTCCCGGTTGTGTTTCGTATTCACTTATAATCAGGATCCTAGTACTGGTGGCCAGTTCGGTCACCGTGGGTCAAACGTGTAAAAATCACACACAGTCTCGCTTAAACGTGGATCAGGCGTTCCAGTTTCCACCACCGTAGAGGTGACGCGAAGCAGACTTACATGCCAGAGAGAGTGAAAATTGGCTTGATGGTTCAGGGCAGAATAATACAACGTAACAAGACAATAACCGAGCTTGCATCGATAGCCTATGCAACGGTCCGCTAATAGGGTATTTTAGTGATATGCACCAAACTGCCCAAACTCCTGGGGGACAGTACAACTCAGGAATGCATTGGACAATTCTAATCAAATGGACCATGGCTATATCCGTCATGTAAAACGTAAGTACACTCGGAAGATAGATGTAACACATATGGTGCCTCAAGTACAAAGCTAGCCAAACTTACTGAAAACGATCTATAAGCTGCAGTGAAGATGGATCTACCGAAAACCCACATTCTTCGAGTATTTCCCGAGCAGCAACCTCCTGTGGATCTGATTCTGTACCATCAATCAAACCGGCACATAATTCCAACGTGTTGGCGCTGTTTGGAGGGACACTGGTGCAAGAGAACACCCCGTCTTCATCCAACCTCGTTTTTCCGGTCGCCTCACGAAGTTTGTTGAAGTATATCACTGAGAGGGATATCGAAGAAATAAAAAGTTGAGGACAGCTTTAACAACAGACAATTAATGTTATTCCGTGTCAGCATGAGGAGTGGTGCGCTCTGGAGATTAGCTACGCAACGATCATTTTCCTCTGATGATTTTCTTCCAAGAAATAGTTATCCCTCATGGAACAGCCGTGACAGATAAACGAACATTCATCCTTGATACATGCTCTGCTCATGACTAACCTATTTGGCAGTACCAAAATAGCATACCACGGTCCTTTGTGAGTTGAACTCTGCATTGGACATGACATGGACACCTCGTTCCTTAGAATTTTTCTGAATGTTTGGGGCATCGGTCACCGTTCAACACTACAATGGTCTTCACCAATATGCGTCACACACCCCCACCCCCGAAAAGTGGCACTGTCCCCCATGTTCCACTCCATCAAGGGGCAGAACATTAAGCCCTTTTGGACGTCCATATTACGGGAACCCTACTGTTTGAAGGATTTAACCGAATAGATATGCTCCATAAGATACACACATAAAAACTATCCTTCACCGGAGCAGTTTTTCAGCTACCTAGTGTTTGTCTACTGAAGTAGACGGGAAGAACAGCTCCACACAAAAACAGCCCAAAATGCACGGTAGGCGTAGGCGGGACATGCACATTGTCAGTAGCACGTGCCAATGGTCACAATTTACCCTAAAGATTGGTGTTTGATGCATACTAAACACCGTTCTGATGTTCTTTCCAGAGTGATACTTGCATGCATGTGGACACCAGAAAGTCACGCTATCCCTAAACACGATCCACCATGTGAATAGGATTATACAATATGGAATAATGTAGTGCGACCTTAAGGTTTCCGCAGGATACTGTTATCAGCAGACAGTAAATGTGAATCGTAATGTGCCGTCATCAAGCAACGGAACGGATCATATTTCCCTCTACGGTACCGTTTTCACGTTTTTTAAAAAATAGGCGCTTTTCGAGAACTTGACTCAAAGTAAGGATACGGCCGATGCGTCCTCGACCAGATGGGAACCCAGCTTGATTGTCACGAATCCGCCTCTCCTGATAATTGATCAACCTGCACAAAATAAGCCAGAGACTGCCTTGGACGTAAGACTGCACCAAGGAAAGGTGCTACTTTTTACTTTCTATGTGCAAACATACAGAGTAATGTTATCCACTGATCTCTCTCCATATGCGACCTCGACACTGATCCAGGACTCCATGGCGACGTCAATGATAAAGTTAAAAAATACCTGGAGGTGGAAAGACCCTGAGGGGAAAACTTTCGAATAATTCGTTGTAAATGCCAATGCAACCGGAAATATGAGAATGAGGGGCAAGAAGAATGCTGAAAATCCTCAAAGGCATCACTTGTGAGTCAAGTATACGTCAAGAGGCCAATCTATCTGCGGATTCGAACGTCTGTTGAAGGTTGAGTAAGACCACAACTGGTAGCCGGGTAATACGCGTGGCGTCGCTCAGGCACATGACCTAGTATGAGGTCCGTACCTAGCTGAGGTCTTGCCTGATGCTCTCGAACTTGAGTCTCGCGTGATGAAGTCAGGTGTCGCAGTACCAATAGTCGTTCAGCTGTGAAACCCGTGCGGTGTGCAGCTGTCAAGCTGTCAGAAATAGGCTCAAGAGACGAGATAGTGCCTGGCGGCCCAAGCCTAGAAGGGGACAATCGAGAAACCAGGGTCGGGTACGATCTGGACTTTTCTATTATTACAGTTGTGCCTTACTGCTGGACTATTTTGAGCTCAGTACTGTCGAAACCAATGGACACGTTACAACCAGGATAGGGCTCATGTTTCCATGGTTACAGTAGTCGCCCGAAGTACCTTTTTTGAACAAAGGTAGAATTACTAGTTGACCCGCTTGCAGGAAAGTATTCTTGCCCCCAAATTAGTCCAAACAGTCCAGTCTAGGTTCACTAAAAAGATTCACAATCGACTTACAATAAAAGGGTGCGAGCCCCGCTGCCCAGTGACCGTTCAAAACAGGGAGACGTATTAGTACTCCAGACACTGAAAAAAGGTCTACACCCAAAGACCTTGGCTTGGGTTGAAGTCGAATGGGAGACATGGGTACACAGGCACACGGCTAACTAGGCTCTCGTTGAGAATAATCAGTTCAGTAACAAAGACGGCGGTCCTTCTGATATTTTAAGTTTCGGGTCCAGCTTTGATGATCCAACTAACAGCCGGACTTTGAGGTCTCGGGTTGTGTGAGGTGAAACCGTTTTCGAACATCCCAAGTGGAACGGGTTCTCTCCAATTCCAAGTTTCCCATCCACAAGAACGCAACGCTTGAGTTGATGTCTAACAGACCTTCTGGCGGTAGCGTCCTGATAGGAAGGTGCCGTAGGCTCAATTGCCGCAAAATAACAATAGTCCTTCAACTGAAACATCCTTTCGGTGCGTAGCTGGCATGCCACCAAGGAAAACCGAGAGCTCAGATAACGCCAAGTTGTCCAAGGGCAGTCGAGATGCAAAGGTTGGGTTTGATTAGCAATTTCACGCCTGAGCTATCTCCAGCTCGACGACCATAGGTGGGTCCCGTGCTTGAGTCCTGTGGGGACGCAACAAATGTCGATTCATAAAGTGTCAAGAGTACCCACCAGAGCAGTCTGTCAACCGATTCGCGCACGAGTTTGGACATTGAATGTGCGGACAAAAACAGAAGACCTTAATACTGTGGTATAGCAGACACAACTATGGACAGCAAATTGTGGCTGGGGATAATTATGCATCGTTCCACAACAACGTAGTGAAAATAGGACCTCATTTGGTTCAAATGTTTCAACACAATCGGTCTGTTTTGAAAATATGCTGAAAAGTATGTTGTTTAGGACATTTGTTGGAGGGACACTTTTCTGACTTTTGTGTCACGATCACGGCCAGTAGTCTCATCCAATTCTGCCCCTAGTGTCGTGATATAGCTTGCTTTTCTGAAGAGACTTTCGGAGTAGGCCATTTGCGACCGGTTTCTTGAGGAACACTATAAGTTAGCATTTCTCAGAATAGAGCACCTTGTATAAGCTTCCACCTTCAGTCGGCCTCTTCCAGTGATCCAGCCAGTTTGTTCTGCACGAATTTGCCTCTATACTGATTATTAACTGCAGTTACGGTTATTTTAGTGGCAGATCGGATTCAAGTGAAACCTAGTAATTTGTCTAAGTAAATATTTTGCTATTTAGTGTTAACTTTCCCGAACGCTGTAGTGTTACCGTAACAGTATGAAAGAAAAGCTGCTGAAGAATACGATGATACGTACCCGGACGAAATTGTCTGACCAAAAGAAGACAAGATTTCTGCACACGATAGAGGAGAATGCTAACACTAAATAGAAAACATGAAGGGGGCCGCATCCAAACAAACCTGTCATGGGATAAGACACCATCCCAGTATCGTGGTTTCCCGTCCTATAGACCAAATTGTTTGGATGGTAAAAACACCAACTTGGAGATAGGTGAGCCGATAAGTTTTGATATAGTTTGAGGGGCCCGTCAAAGGAGCAGCCTTGAATTTTGATATCACCGGCATTTGGGACATTGTTCCATGTAGTGGAATGAGCGTACGCGGTTTACGCGGAAGCAGTCAGCTGAAACGGGAATGTTACATAAACATCAAATTGGCAGGCAGTTCGGAGGTACAGGCCCAGTTATTTCTTTCAAAATGAACCGTATACTGCTGCACGATCGTTCGGGTGGTCACGACATTTGGGTGCCAACAGTGTAAGGTGGAAGAAATTTAATCAGTTAAACAGTAACTTGTGGTAGATATCTTGTAAACTTCGTCACTTCTCGGTTAACCGGTAGGAGGACGCTCTCAGTTGTGTGCTGTCTCCCCAGCAAGATTGGATGTACGTCAAACGCGATGGCATCCTGCGATCCTCGTTCCAATACAACTGTCAAGCTCTTTCTTGAAGTCTTCCTCGAATTCTGAGGCTTCCTCAGATAGAAGGTCTAGCGATTTAACCACCATCCACAACAGAACCATGGAACAGCCCAAAAAGTCTTACGATTCAAGAGATTAGGCAAATGTCCTCTCAACTGTGGTGTAATGCTGTTGTACCACTCATCAAGTGTGCTGTGTGTTTACCTGCATGTGTACTCTGGATCACTCAAGTTATCCAAAAAAGGACGCTCCTATTTTTGAGGGTACTGTGCGTTAAGTTTCGAACACCAGATACCCGTATTATCCTGAGTTTAGCTCAACTCACTGCACATGTCAGGAAATCAGAAGTTAAATGTCACCCTGTTTCATAATCAATCAGGGGTTCGCGTGCGTGAGATGTCCTTGTTTATGTGATGGAACTCGGTCAGTTGGCCGCTACACTCAGGACATTTTCAGCCTCCGCGTTGGGTCAACAGCCCAGTTGATGAGTGACCGACAGGTCTTGTACGAGTAAAGTTTTAGGAGTAACGATCTCCGACCCACCGTCAAAAGCTTTCCTTAGGTCAAGATAACATTCGGGCCACTATCTAACCTGCTTGTAAGTGTCCCGAGTACAGCGTTTATTGTATTTACCTCGCAGTTCAAAAAGCATTCTTCGTTCCATATTTATCCGAAATATCACCAATCCGAACCCATGTTTCGGATCACCTACACTCGCTACAAATCATTCGACAAATAACACAAATCATACCATTACTCAGCCACTGGTAGAGAGCTACAATTCAAGATTACCGTTCCTTCCGGTGCACACCACTTGATTCCGATCACTTCATGGTGCATGCACGCCTGACAGTTCGTTTCTCCTCAGGCCCTCGCAAATCAGCAAGAAGCATCCCATACCACCATTTTCGAAGAACTACCATCGCTCAACAGTACCGATCTGGGCTATCCCAACAAAACACCACAGTAAACCAATAACATACTTGTAGTGAGCACGTGGATGAAGCACGGAAAAATGTGGAAGGAGCTATGCTGGCGGCAATCAGTGCTGCCTGTCCGACTTCTCCGACGTCGTTAGGATCGGTATCTATGATTGATGCCAGGAAATGCATACCAGCAGGCAGCGAGTACGACGGCGCATGCAAATCCCTCAAACGCCAAACAGTGAAGAGCCTAAGGAAAGACCAAGAGCTCTGGTGGACATCGAAAGCTCGGGAGATGGAAAAGGCTTTTGCTACCGGAAATAGCCGTGCAATATATCAACTGATACGACAGACTGGCCCTAGGAAAGCAACGGTCAGTGAAACGATAAGTGAAAAAATGGCTCATCAATTCACTCGCAAAAATGTCGACTGGAACGATCGGCCGAACACTTCGAAGAACAGTTTAGCTGGCCTCCTGCAACACAGCCTGTAGAGATATTGCACATGGCCAAATGGAATGTACACCTTGATTGCCCGCCGGAAGAAATAAAGTGCGAAATATCCGTACTAAAACGTGGGAAGGCACCAAGACCAGACAGCCTCCATCCAGCCCTCTTCAAATAAGGCGGAGAATCCCGGATGGCCAATTTAACAAAACTAATTGGTGCGATATGTTGTGAAGAGAAAGTACCTGCAGAATGGAGCATGTCGACAGTTATTCCAATCTGCAAGACTGGGTGGGCTCGGAACCTAACCTCATGCTTGCGGATGAGCCGATTGAGGTAGTAGACAAGTTTGTCTACTCGGGCAGCTGTACCAGTCCCGGTGGTCTCGCGAAGTATGATAGTTCTATCTAGATTTGGAAGGCTAAAGCAGCTTTTGTGAACCTGCATCACCTGTAGAGTAGGCATGACATCATCTTATCCGTCAAGGGTCGAGTCTACAATGATGCGGTGCACTCCGTATTACTATACGGGTCGGAACCATGGCTGGTGTGCGCCGAGGACGTCAAAAGACTTTCAGTGTTTGACCATCAATGTCTTCGGAGCATTGTCCGTATTGTCAGCAATTGTATGCTGATTTTTTGTGGCTACAAAAGATATTCTAGTTCTCAGTGCTCCGCTTGAGAGGCCTGTTACTGCGCACGCAGAAGGAAAAGATAATCAAATCTACGTGAGCATCGTCGTCATCAGTAGCAGCAATAGCTTTAAAAACCGAGTGTTTGATATGCAGAGGTAATAGCTGCCACAGTTTCCTACATCGATGATCTGGACAGGTATGGGCAAATAGGTACGCATTAGATGCGGTAGCTGATAAAATTGATGAGTAAATATAGGAATTTCAGCGGATTTTTCTCTAAGGAGGTCTGTAAGAGAGGCTATGCATTGGAAATAACTTGGATGCATCAGCACCATTGGGCGCGCGATTGGGCCATATATGATGATCTTTCTAGCCTTTCTTTCTTTCTATCTAACCTTACCTTTCTAATCTTTTTAATCTTTCTAATCTTTCTTTCCGTCTCGGGGTCCCCATCCAGGTAGGCGACAATGACCAGCTCAGCTGAGTTTGCTGGTAATGGCTGTCATAGGCTCCACAGGTATAGCCATAGTGTCTGATGGTCCATAGAGACAAAGGCAGCTTTCAAGTCAAGGAACATAACCAGTGTTAGTTTCTGGAAGCAGTGTCGCTGTTCCGGGTTCTGTCGGAGGGTGAAAACATGATCGATGGATCCTCTGTAAGGACGGAACCCAGCTTGGGTCTACCTCTCTGTGTCCAGTCAACCCCAAAAGGATAAGACCAGAATGCAATTCCGATACGACAGCTAACAGGCTGACGCCACGGTGTTTTTCACACAGCGTCCGCGTACCCTTTTCGATGATAGGAATGACTGTCAATGTGCCCCACGCTGCAGGCACTTTCTCTTCATTCCATTTCGCACCAATGATTGTTTCCAGGGGCCAGGGAGTCTCCGCCTTCTTTGAAGAGAGCTGGATACACATCGTCCGGTCCTGCTGCTTCCTCATGTTTTAGTACGGATGTTCCTATTTTATTTCTTTTGATGGGTGGTTAAGGTTTACATTCCATTCGTCCGTGTGTACTACAGTTTCAATCACCGTTGTTTTTCTATGGCGAGTCGACCGTAATTGGTATATGGCACGGCTGTTTTCAATAACAAAGCGTTCTCCATCTTCTGGCCATTCGAAGTTTACCAAAGCTCTCGGTCTTTTCTTAGACCAAGCATTATTCGGGTCAGAAGGATCTGCGTGCGCTGTCGTACTCGTTGCCTGCTGGTATTCACCTCCTGGCAACAATCAGTGTTAGGGAACTCGACGATATAAGGGGAAACCCCTAAGGCCTCGGAGGTTTATGACCGCATATGTTCTCTCAAGGGCGAGATGGCTCAGTGGGTAGAGCGCGAATTTACTAACCAGAAGGTTCGTGGTTTGAACCTGGCCTCTGCCTCTCTACTTCTCCTGCCTAGACTAGGGCAACCTGGCAATATCCCATTCCTCGTGCTTCCTTCGGGTGGCATGGCAGCTAGGCACCAAAAGTGTGCTACAGCTGACCGATTACGTTCGCCCAGACTTTACCAAGCTCCTGGTCCGGATGACCTCCCACCAGCCTTGTCCAAAGATGGGGGTGAATTCCTCAGTCAGCGCTTGTCTGATCTGTTTGCCTGCATTTGAAAAGAGGAGACTGTCCCAGACAACTAGGGAAAACCAGTGATAGTGCCCATTTTCAAAACGGGCTCGTAGTGAGTGTGGTGACCACAGGGGAATCAGCTTGACGCCAGTTGTAACCAGATTGTTGGCGTCAGTCCTCCTTCGTCGCCTTATGGTGGCACTGACTCAAAAACAGCAAGCGCGGATTGCGTTGACCAAATCTCCACACACCGTCAGGTACTACAACAACACCATAGGTATAAACGACCCACAATTTCTGTACTCCTGAATTTCCTGGGGGGCATTCGACTCGGTTGACCGGTCTGTTCTCCCTAACACACTTGCCCGGCAATGAACGCCCCGGAAGCATGTGAAGCATCAGTGTCAACACTGATGTTGCTGTTTTTTATTATTATTATTATTATTATTATTATTCTCAGACTTCCGGGTGAGAGTGTACGGAGAGCCCTGGAAACCGTATACAAGGTGGTGTCTGTCATGGGTACTCACTCTATTCATTCTCATTTAATTTCGTGACTGACGAGATAATGAGACGAACGCTGGAAGATCTTCAAAACCCCGGTGTTCAAATAGCCTCTGAGATGATGAATGGTGCCAAGATCAAAATATCCAGAAACATCTCTAGACACAACTCACTCGGTTCGGTGGGCAGGATCTGAGCATTTGTCAGCCGGATTTGGTTTGCGTGCCGGGTTCATCTGGCTGGGCCAACTCGAACCTCGTAGAGCACTTTGCCGTGCCGAAGAAGGAGCGAAGAAGAAGCCTTCGCTGAAGAAGCGCGCCGTTGTGATTCCGGTTAAACTGGTTCTCCCTTCTCGTGTTGCGGTGAGTCTATTGTCTTTTCTGTGGCCGGATAGTGTCATGGGATGTTTGAAGCTTCCGTCGAGGCAGTGCCTCTGCTGGTGACACCCCGTCAGGTGAATCTGAGTTTGGCGTCGCCCGATACGCCAGCAGGAACCTTTGCAAAATCTGTTCCGTCGGTCCCTCCCTATTTAGGCTTCTAAAGTGCACATTTCAGAGTGTCAACGAAGCGTTCCGCCCGGCCGTTCGACTTTGGATGAAACGGTGGCGAGCGAACATGAGTTATACAGTACTCTCGACAAAACTCTGTGAACGCCGATGACGTGAATTGATTGCCGCTGTCAGATATAATAGTCTCTGGCGTTCCAAAGCGATTGAACAATCATCGGAGTTCCAGGATTGTAGTGGCAGTTATGAGACTGTTTTCTGGAAGAATTTCTGGCCACTTGTTGTAATCATCTGTTATGTTTCGATAACGCAGCGAGCAAACGATAATATGAGCGGACCGTGACGATATTCTATCCCCAGCTATGTTGCCCGGATCCCGAATCCCAGTACAGCGGAATGGTAAGAAGACGAAACCTTGGACACAACTTTAATGCTCCGAACAACAGCCGATCTATAGGAAAGTGAATATATATAGAATGACCTTGAAAAATGGCAGTTCGTTAGCACACAAAGATACAGAGTTTTTTGGGGATATTGATATACTCGACATCATCAACCACGACCAAAGTGTTGGTCACCTACTCGACCTGTGTAGTGTATGTGAAGACGAGACCAGGGTTCGGTCGGTTGCAGCCCCGACCGTAGGTAGGTTTTCTCGAGTGACTTAGATGCTTTGCCACACCACAAGCAAGATTTGGAGACCTGCTCAATCCGGGAGTCCAGCAAAGTCCAGCAGACGTAACTCCGAGCAAGGGCCTCCATCCTGTGTGCTCCCGGGTGCCCCTTACGCAACTGATTCAGTGCGGTTGGTTGTAACTTCTTTGGGATAACAATGCGTTCCGAAAATAAAAGGCATAATGTGTCACGCCGGTTGAAGTATGGTGTTAATTCGTCTTGTGGGCAAGTATGCGGCCTGACTGCTGTGGTACTTGATAACCCGCTGCAGCACAGGGTCGTGGTCGGTAGCCTGGGGACGGCGCCAGCAGTCACTGAGAGAATGCGAACTGATTCCGATACTACGCGGTTCACCTCCGGTTCCAAGGCAATTGTTGCGAGTACAGTGTCCTCTGATTCTGCCCTGTTTGAAACATAAGACGCGACAGTGCGTCGTTTTTTCGAGGCTGGTGGTGGACCGGTAAAATAGAAATAAAATAATCGTTCGGCTGTAACACCCTTCCGGGGCCTAGCTGCCACGCCACTTGAAGGAAGCGCGAGGGCTGGGATACTGCCAGGTTGCCCAAGCCAGGACAGAGGAATTCGAGATGTAGAGGTCGGGTTGGAACCACGGACCTTCCGGTCAGTAAATTTGCGCTCTAACCACTTGGGCCATCTCGCCCGGTACTTGATCCCGAAGTCGGATCTCAGAAGCAGAGTGACCCACCGCTGGAGACGATTGACGGTATACACCGAAATCCCCTTCGAGCCAAACACAGTAAGGAGCGCCTTGTGAGCGGTCAGTAAGGTAAACTGACGACCATTCAGCATTTTATGGAAACTTAGCAAACACGATCGCTAAAATTTCCATTTCTATCTTACTGTAATTGCGCTCGGCTGGTATCAAGGATCTGGCCGGATGTGCATTGGCTTTCTGGCTGCTGTCCGGAAATACGTGCGAAATGACTGCGTCAATACCATGGTTCGAAGCATCCAACGCCACAGCGATTTCAAGTGACGGGTCGTAGTGGGTGTAAAGCAAATCGGAACTCAGCATGGGTTTGAGAGAGTTGAAGACGCGTTGGCATTCTCCTGACCACATCCACTTGTGGTTCTTTGTGAGTATCTGGTTCAGTAAACCTCGGAGACGATGTATTGCAAGGAGAAACGAGGCTGTAGTGACTGAGGTGAGACTAAGGAAGGATCTGAGAGATTGTTACGTCTGTGGGCGCTGGCATTCGTTTGACAGCGTCGATGTTGTCCCGAGCTGGCCGGTGGCCGTGTTCGCCAATGGCGAAACCAAGGTAATTTTTATCGCCGTGTGAAGAGAGTGAATTTTTCTCGGCGCACTCCGAAGCCACACTCTTGAATACGACCAAGCACGTAATCAACGCGCTGCCCCAATTCGTCAGGGTTGGAATCCATGACGATGAGATCGTTCAAATGGGTGGCAACGCCGGAGGCATCCCTTAGCATCATATCCACGATCTGCTGAAACATGGCTGGCGCCATTTTGACACCAAACGGCAGTCGGGTATACAGGGGGAGAGCGCGGTACGTATTGATGGTCAAAAGTTCTCGCGATTCTTCCTCGATTTCAACCTGGAGGTAAGTCTCCGTCAAGTCGATCTTCGCAAAACATCCCCCTAATCAGTTTTGCGAACACGTCCTCTAGAAGAGGAAAAGGCTACTGATGGATATCCAGTGCGGCATTCAGACCAGTGGAAAAATCTGCACACAACCGGATGGTTCCACTAGCCTTCTTCACTGATGCGATTCGTGCGGCTCGCGCCGAGTAGTTGGTCGGTTGGAGAACATCAGCCTTCTGGGG
>SJOL01004021.1:18016-37166 GCA_004794785.1 Opisthorchis felineus | reverse complement strand
TGCGACAAATTATCAGACGTCAAGTGAAGGCGACCGTGCATGGCGACCGTGAAGTGTCGTGGACACAGAAGGCCAAGGAAACGGAAGAGGCCCAGGAAGCCGGTAATGCCCGAAGATTATTTCTGTTGATCCGTGCGACCGGTCCCCGGGAATCACCTGTGAGCGAAACCATCAAGGATCGGAATGGAGTGACCATGTCAAATAAAGAAGAACGCCTCGACCCTTGGGCCGAATACTTCGAACAGCAGTTATCGTGGCCGCCAGCTGCTACTCATCTGAAGCGCACCGTTGAAGTAGAAAGCTGGACGGTGAACGTAGAGCCCCGTACGGCCTCGGAGGTTTATGACTGCATATGCTCTCTCAAAAGCCACCGACCTCCTGGTCCGGATGACTGCCCACTCGCATTGTTCAAAGATGGGGATGAAATCCTCAGTCAGCGCTTGTCTGATCTGTTCGCTTGCACTTGGGAAAAGAAGTCTGTCCCAGACAACAAGGGAGAGTCGGTGATAGTGCACATTTACAAAAAAGGGCTCGTAGTGAGTGTGGTAACCACAGGGAGTTCAGCTTAACCTCAACTGTGGCAAGGCTGCTGGCGTCCCTTGAGCTTCGTCGCCTTATGGTAGCTCGTGAAACACTGACTCGAGAGCGGCAAGCGGAGTTCCGGCTTGGCAGGGGTTGCGTTGACCCAACCTTCAACAAGAACAACACCGTACGTATGAACGACCCATTATCTTCGTATTTCTAAATTTCCAAGGCGCATTCGACTCGGTTGACCGGTCTATTTTCCTTGACACACTTGCCCATCAAGGAATGCTCCGGAAGTTTGTGAACATAACAAGTTCATTGTATCCTCAGACTTCCGGACGTCAGAGTATATGGAGGGCTCTCTAAAACCTTCAGCACACAAAGCGGTGTCCATCAGGGGTGTCCACCCTCTTCATTCCTATTTAATTTCGCGATCGACGAGATAATGAGACGAACGCTGGGTCTTCAAAACCCAGGTGTTCACATAGCCTTTGACGAAAACCTTGTCGATCTGAAATAGGCAGACGATATCGTTCTTGTCTTCGAAGAGGATAAGAGGGCGCAGGTGTTTTTGGATGAACTGACCAATCATCCCGTCCTTTAGTATGCACTTTGCACCCACAAAGTGTAGGGTCATACTCGTAGAAATGCAGTCATTGAATACGCCAATTACAATCCAGGGAGAGGCGCTCGAATTTGTGGAGCGTTTTACCTGCCTTGGAAGTTGTATCAGTTCTGAATTTAGTGTGGCAGATGAGGTTAATGCATAAATCTGCTAATTTGAGACACCTGTGGCGTCAAAGCGTTATATTCCCGAACCTCAAGGGACGTGTGTACCAGGCTACAGTGCGGGCTGTTTTGTTGTATAACTGTGGGACTCTGACTGCTCGAGCAGCGGAACTGAGACGAATTTAGCTGTTCGGCAATCGTTGTCTAAGAACCATGGCTCATGTGGGTTGGTGCGGGCGAATTCTTAACGGGGCAAGGATAAAGCGAGTGTTCAGTTGTGCAATGGGGACGTCCTTTGAAGAATGTGTCCAGCACCAGAAGCTGCGTTGGTTGTGCCATGTGTTGCATCTGCCGAACCATCGTTTGCCAAAAAGTGCTGTTTTCCGTACCCAATTCATAGTGGCGGAAGCAGAGATAGCCAACCCTTGACTTCGCAGAGGGGTATGGGAGATTACGAAACGCTTGGGTGCTGTCAGAGACGCCTTCCAGGATGGAGACCGCGTGATCCCCACTGCGCCTGGTTGGATACGCCGCAAGATATGGCTGCTAATCTATGTCAATGGCGTTCTTGTTGTCAGTTTTTATTCTCATTGCCTGATTGAGCATCTGGAAGTGTGGGCACCTAAGAATGTAGTTAGGTGGCACTACGTCCGTTCCCAGTCGATCTTCATTCTTTTCTTCACAACAAGACTCAAATAAATCATGGTTGTACGGCAGCGAAGCATCAGCGTTGGACACTGATGATGTGCTCTCCATGATGATGCGATAATGATAACGAGGACACCCCCCGAGTGCTGCGTTCGTGGAGTTGCAATTAGAATTAATCGGATTTTCCGGCAGATTCAGCCTACAGATCGAATCCAGCCCGATGGTTTTGAGGCATAACGTTCGGTAGCACGTGGTCTGTGCCGTCGAGCTACTGAGGTTTATAGAGCAGTCAACCTCGCCAGTCAACTTCAGCCTACCACCAGAGGCATTACGGGCCCAATGTTCAGTCGGTTTCACGTGCGGCTTACCCATTCCTTTCCGAGTTCGTTCACTGAGCAGCGTGGTGTTGGAGCCCATACCAAATGGCAAACGAACTGGGGTACCGTTGATACGAGCCGTCACAAAATCCCTCTGGCAAGCAAAATCAACTTTGAATATCACCGTCACCGATTTAGACCGCGATTCGTGAGCTGCATGGTGGTGTGCTGGTAGCTGGTAGCTGCGGCATCTGAGATGGACACAAATCGTTGCCGCCACGAGACATTTATGACACCTAAACCGATGATAACGAGTGAAATGCCACTCGCCGCAATGCAAGCAACCTGTGAGAGGCTTGCTCTGTTTTCGACAAGGCTTGTTGTCAGGGTTCTCTTGGGGCGCTGGAGTTGATTGCGTGTACACAGCTACTTGAACTAGCAGGTGGCTGACCGATCATGGCCGTGTCATGCTTCAGGCGTTGACATTCGGTGGTGAGGCTCTGCAACGTCATTTCAGCATCCTGTTCAACTCTGTGAAACAGCCCGTCTTTGGTGTCTGCACCTTGGGACGACTGGAGACAGGGTACAAAACTTGTTCTCCGCCATTGAGATGAGCTTGAAACGCCCGCATTCCCGATTGACAGCATCGGTAAGCGGGATGAAATCGTCATCTTTCTTGACCAGCTTGAGGCATTGATAATGGAGATATTGAACAGTGATGTCTGATCGCCGAATATCTGGGGCAGCGTTCTGACTGTTTCATCAAAGCCGGGGTCGCAGGGCAGCTTGGAGAAAACGAAGTTTGTATACCATTCGTGCTCTGATGTACCGAGTTGTCGGAGCAATAATCTCACTTTCCGTTACCGAACTTGGAAAAATCAGTTTTAAACATGTCTTCGTACCGCTTGAACTTGAGTCCCACTTGCGTCAGGTGACTAGAAAGGTGGTCGACTCTGAACTCCGTGATTGAGGCCACGGCTACATTAGCTGGAAAAAAAGAAGACTCACTGGTACTAGTACCAGCCAGCTGGCTGCTGGTGTCTAGACATGTAGTCTCCGAGTTTGTGATTAAATGAACTTCGGTCGCGCCCCTTTAAACTGTTTTTGTTGCTGTTGCAACAATTTACGTAGCTGATTAAATTCGATAGACATCGTGGGTTCCCGTTCGCCGAATGTGATAATGGCAATGCCTCGGGTTCTCGAGAAACCGATCGGTCTGAAGCATCCAAGCGAGCGTTCTCATCAAAAGAACCACCAAAGGTGTATGTGTATTACGCCTGAATTCAGGTCAAAAACACATGAACAGCGCGTCGTATATGACGTACATACTACGACAATTCACTGAAAATCCCTACGCCCGGATGCAGCATTGGCAACCGACATTCGGCGGAAACTGGATAAAGGCTGGCCGCTGGGTCCATAAGTTCGACCAACCAGAGCTCGCCTTGATGCTGTACTAGCAGGTGAACCGTTCACCTAGCTAGTCGCGTGCAGGGTGGGCTTCTTGGCCGTAGCAGCGCCTCACTGCGAGCGGTAAAGGGGTTTCGGTGCGGAATTCCGCCCAACAGAGCTTGAGCACGCATTACGACGTTGGACAGACAGGATTCACAAGCCCGTGAGACCACTGCTGGTAAACTCATGACTTCGAATTTTACGTCAACAAACCTCCGGAGAGGTGTTAGTAAGAATTTCGCACCGAAACCGCTTTACTGCTGACAGCTAGGCGCTGCTACAGCTAAGATGTGTACCCCTCGCGCGATCGGCCAGATGAACGGGCCGCTTGCCGGTTCAGCAAGGTGGGCTCCGTTTGGACGAAACTGTGAAACCAACGGCCAGTCATAATCCAGTAGCTCCCGAATGTCGGTTGCCGACGCCGCATCCAGATGGCGTCGGGGTTTCCAGGTTGTCGCCGTGCACTTAATGTACGACGGGTTGATGCATGTGCACTTTTAGTGGTTCTTTTGACGGGAACGCTAATTCGGAAGGTTCAGACCTGGAACTAAGTGGAAGCACCTTATTACGCTTAACTCGCTTTGGACCTACAATCAAAGATTGACAAAGTGACCAAGACCATTTCCGGGTGTAAAGTATCCAGTACACCACATGAGCGCTTGTCATCGAATTCGCACAGTATACCTTAAAAGACTCTGTTTTTGAACACAGTGGCGGCCTCTTCCAGCTAGTCAGCATTCCGTTTGGTGCAGCTCGCGGTGTTACACGTTTTCAGTGGATTCTTGATCGGACCATAAGGAAAGAAAACACTGCCGATACATTTGCATACATAGACAACCCCACGATTTCCAAAGGGAAAAAAAACAAAGATAATCATGATCACAATCTTCATTTGTCTCTCAAAACAGACGAAAAAATATGGCATTGCATTCAACGACGTAGAGTATTATGACTTCTAAAGAACTCTCTTATATGCAGTTCTGAACAGCCGAAGAAATTATTAAACCTTACCTGGAGCAAACTCAGCTTACCCGGCAGCTGCTACCTCAGTGTAGCTCTCAGGCCCAGCGGCGAATTGCATGAATGCCTATCATCCACGGCCGATCTTCTCTTTCTCAGACAGTATCAGTTAATTGGTAGAAAGCAATAGAGTCATCACTGCGAGGCGTGACCGAACGTCTTTCGACACACTTAAACAACTTGAAAACGCCGTAGCCGTCGCAATAGACGGCCACATACCACTGTTGGTTGAAACGGTACATCAGATGCTGCTGGCACCGCATCAGTGAAACAGGACCGTAGGCCTGTGGTCCCCTACTCCAGGCACCCGACACCCCAGTGAACAACATAAGTCTGCCATCGAAAAGGAAGCCTACGTTATTACCGAAGCATGAGAACGTACTGGCTCCATCTTCTTGGAGGACATGTACTCATCAATGATCAGAAATTAGTTGCTTTCATGCATGACGGAGCGCATAAAAGCAAGAATAAGGATGCCAAAACCCAAAGGGGGGCGAATCCAGTGTGATAACTACGCTGTTATTCACAGACCGGTTAAGGAAAGCTGGATAGATAATACTCTCTCGCAATTTTCGTGCAGTCGTCCGGGAGAAAGCCACTCATAAAGCCGCACAACACTTTGCACCATCCAGGCTTGACTGGAATTGATCATCTTACCTTCTCACAAAACTACCTTACACTCTCTTCAATATAAAGCACACCTCAAGTTCTGAACCTCATCTCATATAACTCACAAACTAACAGTCCGGATGAACGGCCTAATAGAAGGGGGACTATACGTCTGCCACGTTTACGAAACGCTGGAGTCTCGTCACCCCCCGGGGTCACTTTCATTTACAGCTATTGTCTTCTACTCCTTATGAACGACAGTTGTAGCGCTAGCGCCGTTCGACCACCAATACTTCTCTGCCCACAGAGCTAGGTGCTGCTAAACCTGTTTTCTAGGAAAGGTGTGGCAGACGCCAAACTAAGACCTACTTGCGGAGGAAGCCGGGGCTCAGGCGTACAACCCACGGTATACTGATGTTGTGCATGTCGATGGCAAACAAGAGGTGACATATCCTAATCTTTTGTTCCAAAAGAGCAGAGATATTGTGCAACTCTTGTCGCCGTCTTCAGAGCATCATGCTGTATTAAATACTTTAAACGATAACAGAGAAAGCCTAACACCCATAAGTCCATCTGATCTTTACTTCAAATTTCAGTAAATTCCCGCTTTATTTGGAGTTAGTAAGGAGACACCTGGATCATTTGTACGACGTATAAATATAGAATCATAAAGGTTTCGCCATTGTCGCCCGCATTTTGGCATACGCCACTCCACATGCCAAACCACGGCTGAGGTAAAAGCTGTGAACATGCCATCAATTATATCATTATCGCATTTCATTACCCGTTCTTCAATTTGCACTTCTGCTCGTGGTTTCATTGACCAACCAAAGAGTTCATTATTTTTCCGAATCCCATTTGTGTTTTGCACCCTAACTGTACCGTGCACATCTGTATTTTGGCCCTGAATGGACACCGCTATAAAAGTCGATGATGGATATCGCAGGCCGGTCGTTTTCCACTTATCAGCCCCATCCCGGGTTATTCCTTCAAACGCCTCTAGAACTTCTGAAGAAATGCTGGTGGGTCGAGAATTGGATGGATCCATTCTGCTACGTTCAGTAGTAACCGGCGCGATCAATGTTACCTGTCAGCATAAGTGCGGCTTAACTAATTCAAGGACCGATGAACTAGCCGTGTACGCTTTGTTCCATCGGTTCTCCAGAGGTTTCATCTGGACTCGGTGACTTCTTTTGGCAAGGCTGAAAATCCCGTCATTCACACCCGACCCTGTGATGCTCATGTTAGCCAGATAGGCGAGGTTAACTAACGTTCCTCTTAGTGCTGGTGCTATTTCACACGTAGCCACAATGCTCCTGTGCCACACTGCCTTTCTCACCGCTTTTGTCATCTGAGTCCACTAGTTCATCTCCAAAGTCATTTACAGTTATCCGTACAATTGTGTCTGATTTCATGAAGCTTTAAAAGACCCCTGGCTTACTTCTAGCCCCTTTCTCCAGCTGCAGTACACAGCGTTCTTGGTGATGGCGTTGGACCACTGTTTGCCTTCTTGGATAAGTGCACAAAAATTGATGTCTTTGAGAGAAGTTCCACGTCTTACTTGTATGATTCAGACACCTGATTATTCTTGCAAGGTGCCAAGTTGAGATACCTATAACTAACATTCCCTTTATCAGAGAGAATTGGTTGAGAAATTCTTTTCACCCGTGATTATTGCGATTTCACATGATTCCAACCCTGTTTGGTAAAAACATATGTTTATTGCCGCTCACCTGAACATTTGACCATGTTAATTAGGGAAAGGATCGCGCTGTAACCATTTACATGACAAAACGCAAAGGTTGTGTTTTGCAACTTTAGTGGAGGGTGAGTAACGCAGTAGCGGGTTGGACTCACATGTAAACTACATCGTCATTGGGCTCTAGTGACATTTGAGTGGGGTGCGCTCCAGAAGTTAGGACAGCACCCCACCACGCATGGTTCGAAAGGGGAGATGGTCCAACACTACATAGTCTACTAATAAAGGAGTGAACACATGGTAGCATTCGCTGCAGTTAATTTGAGTGTTCACCCAAAGAGTTTTGGGGAACCCGGAAAAGATGCACAGGCCATGCTCTTAGGCCACAAGAACCGACAGAGTTACAAAGCAATATCCGGGGCAATTCAAACTCAGGTGTTGTTTGACTAGTTTCAATGGGTGACCTCCAAGATGTGTTATGGAAGACAGCGAAGTCAGTTTCCGGTTTGGACGTCGTAAGCCACGAAGAATGTTATAGACAAGCATTGTGCTACCCCGCAATATTCTGCAAGCAACAGAAAACGAGTAGGGATATTCAGGTCGTCGTTTGTGAGCTTTTCCAATGACCCCCACAGCAATTTGGAGGCTTGGTTTTGTGGTTGTTTCAAGGTTCTCTGATAACCTCAAGCTTACCGAAGATGATTTATGCCTTCAACAGGGCTGTGAAAGTAAGCGGGTTCAGCTTTGTGAGTGCTCCTCGTAATAAGCCAGATTTCTTATTTGCTGTGACTGCCCCTTCCCCTCAGTTGCGTGAGAGCAACCGAAGGTTCAAGAACTAGTGGTCTAGGGCCACATTTCCGTGTTGACACAGATTTAAGTTGTGAACTAAGATGACATGGCAATAAAGCATTATGTTGAAGCGGTAGGCTTAAGATTTCGTCGATTTTGGGATAAATTGTTCTTGATAGTCCATCACCGAGCATTACCAATGTCAGTTTGGAACACAGACGAACAAGGATACGGAGGAAATGCCAACTTCGGAAGAACATTTATACGCGGAGAATGACATTCCAGATGTCAAACCCAGTAGAACATCATGGGCAGTACGGAATGGCTCAGGGTCTTCAAGTGACTCGTGGCTCCGGTAAGCCAACCGGTAAACTGACTGGCAATAGATCAAGGACACCATAACAGGTAACCTTATTGATAGTCCAGGGTAGTCCACCTTTTCAAAAGGATTTTTGAGACAACCATATGCAGTATACTTACACCCTTCTCATTGTCAGTGGCTGAGACTCAAGCCTTCTGTACGAGTGACGAACTTATGAAACGCCTCATCGGCTGGAAGCTGACGTTTCTTCAAAGAAAGTTAGCACTTGGGATTCCGTCCAAGCCCTTGAAAACTTGGAGATTGGTGGTGGTAACGTCAGTGGTCTTTAATCACCCGGCTCTAATAGCCGTTTAGCTTTATTTTTTGGAACTTTATAACAACCTCACCACCGAGCGAGACAGTGATATTTCAGCCACGAATGCGGATATCTAACGCTCAAGTCAAGATGAGACACGGCTTTAGGATACCATCTTCCGTGATGACTAAAGCTCTATGGATATATTTTTGGCAGCGAGGTGCACATACCTGTGTGTTGTCACAAGCAGGGGCGATGAGTGCAACATATTCGGAGGATAGGGCATGAAACTCGAAAATAGTCGCATAGTAGTCCCGAGAGAAGCCAGGTGTTTCCTTAAAGTTTATGGATATATCGTTTGCTTTACCTTTGCTACGAGTGTGCGTGGCTGGACTTTTGTTAGAACAGGTGACTCAACGAAAATAGGTAAGTTTACCTCCACACATAAGTTTTTGCAGTGACTATTCAACATGGTGTAGATTACCCAGGATCTGCGGCTATGGGTTTCTATGCACTGAATGGAATCCAGTAGTTTCGTTCAACTGTAACGCCCTCCAGTGCCTAGCTGCCATGCTACTCGAAGAAGGACAAGAGCCGAAATACTGCCAAGTTGCCCATGTCTAGAAAGCAGCTGCGATACCAGGGGTGGGTTCGAATTATGAGCCTTACGCCCATCAATTTCGTGCCTTAACCGCTGGGCTACCTCGAGCAACTACGCAGTGAACTCAAGTAAAATCGGAAAAGGCTAACCGTCTCTTCGTGCAAATCCGGATCAGTGTGGTTTTGGTTCCACACTGGGCAAGAAGCCTCGCTTCCTATTACGCATACGTCATTGGCAGCGGTTAATTTGGCGGAAAACTTGTTAGCTGATGAGCTGATTGACCGTTAGTTGGCCAACACAAGGCACTTTAGTTAACCGCGTCTTGTAATGAACGGCCAAAAGTTTCGACGAATTAAACATACTAAAATCGTGGTAGCGCACAGCCGCCCGGTCCCCGTTGGATGGCATTCCTATCTCTTTGGATATTACTTAATTAGCCAGCATTATATCCAAAAAGGATGGACATTGTGCAGTGCGAAATTGGCCGGTGTTCTGTGTAAAAAAGTGGTGAACATTAAGCCTAAAAATGAATCACTAAACAACGCTCCCCAACCCGATTACGGAAGGAAGGAATATTGAGGTCAGTTTTTACCAGGTGGATGGTGGATAATGAATTACCGTAGGTGGCCATACGCTCGCGTGGAATCACGCAGTAGGTGGGCCAACGCAACGAAGTCACATTAACGGAGTGTTGTGCAGCAGTGAAGATAAAGGTTCTTGCCCCACAAAAAATATCCCGCCTGTAGCACAGAACTAGTCCGTCGACCCCAGTCAGTCTATCTTTACGTGACATGCGCGTGTCAAGCAGTCGCAATTCTTGATCAGTGCCTGATCAATCGCCTACATTTCCGCTACTATGGCTGAAATTTTGAAGTCATCGTGCCTCAGTATTTTGCCAAGTAGTTTCTGGACATTAGAGGGTTGTAATAACTATTCGTCGCGAAATATGTTCTGCAAGTAAAGTGGAGATGAAGATAGGTAGTGAAACGAAGCCTGGCTAACAATATAGTTTTTCTAATTGTACGGTTGTTTTTCAAAGCTGTGGATTTTTCAAACCCAGCTGGGTGGGTGGGTATTTGTGTTAGGATGTTGCGTACTTGGAATGGCGAAGCATACTATTGTGGTTGATTCTCGTGTGCTAGGTTCAGTATGAGGATCAGTGGAAGGACTTTGCGTATGTTCAATGACCGAGGTGCCGATTGTTTTGACGTTCTCTCTTGCTATATCAACGATATATAATCCCGGCCAATGTGGGAATTTTTTTATTTGGATCATGCCAGTAATAGTCCGACAAGTCTACAGCTAACCTTAGAAACGCTCGATCCATGGCTTAATTGTGAGTTTTTCAAAAGAAACTGTACATTGCTGAGCCCCGTTAAATTTTTGGAGAAATTCTAGTCATTGCCGTAATAGCGCAGAGTATTAGAGATTTTTGTTCCTACCTGATTCCGGGAGAGTACGTATCAAAGTGGATATTCTCGCGTGATGTTTTGTACTAGCCCCCCAATCAAGACGTCGGTGGTCTTTAAGAAGCCAAGCACATATGGAGACTTTCATTTCAACCACGTGAACAACATTAATGTGCAGTAGGCCAGATTCAACCATCTGCGACCATTTATGCAGCTTGTGAGAGTTTGGTAATGTGAATTGGCTCGTGATGCGCTCGAACTGACGAAAAACCCGGATAAATCTCTCGTTATCTGTCCTTGGTTTTCTTTCGGAAGCCGTTGAACTGAAAATAAGTTAATGTGGTGCCACTGCAAGCAAATTCGTAGGGTTCGTTTTTGCTCCGCTGTTCTATGCCGTGGTGTAAACAATGTGGTGCAACAAAAAAGCCTCACTAACTTGATGGAAGATTTGTTGAACTGTAGCAAATATGGTAGCATGTAATTGATGTGTGATTGATATTATCGGTCACCAAAATCCGGCAGTATATCGCTCAGAAAGTCAGCGTTGATGAATTAGATAAACCATTCTGGAACACTAGTAAAAGCAAAAGTGATTCAGCACAGAGACATTTACCCTTTAGAATCTCCACATTATCAAATAATGACCTCATATCTTACTAAAATACCACTAAAATAGACGTCCGGCTATGGGACTACGCTGGGCACAGCACGGAGAAATTATTCAGTGCGTCCCAACAAGTCGGAGCTGGTGGGCTTCAGCTATTCAGCTGCCACCGACACTCGGCCAATGCCTGTTCTAACAAGAGAGGACCTTCTCATACGAACCCGAGATGGGACTATTTGCATAAAGTATTAGTTCATCCTTGACACCAAATGGTGGTTTGGTTACCATGGTACTCCCTCCTCGTACTGCCTAAGCGTTTAGCTTAACAGTGCACCATTATTAACATAATAACGATGTTTAATTAGCAACTAGTGGGTGGAATAACGTCAGGTATGATCATGCTGTTACAGTTAGAATAAAGGCATGGCGGGCAGGATTGGCGAATACTGGGGATTGCGTGGAAAAGGTACTGTCATCAACAGTGAGCATTATCCAATTTAGATGTTAGGACTTGGAGATGGCGGGCAAAAACCAAAACGAGGGGGGCAATACCAGAAGCATCGTGCCTGACACAAGACAAAACCATGCAAACTGCGGGAAATGGGGAACCAGAACAACGGATCTGGTGGAGCAACAGAGTTGGCGTAATCCAGCCGGTCGATTTGAACTAAAGCCTGAAACCGCCAATGAAGCCCCATTGTTTTGGACTGCTGGGCTTATGGCCAGGGTCACAAAAAGCGTAAGTGGGGATGATTAATTGGAGGGATTAGCAGCGCGGATAAATGGCAGCAGGGATGCCAGACCCCTGGTGTACACTGAAACTGTAGAGACTCACTGGTGTCGCTGTTGGAGTGCAGTCGGTCGCAAATGTTCCTTGGAAGAGTGAGTTGCTGACAACACAAAACGAAACGCGAACTGTACAAAAAGTTATTGACCTTGTGGGGAGCACAGACTGAAAGTACCATTTTGGTGGACTTTCAGTCTGTACTCGAACGAAAGGTTCAGCAGGTTGGAATGAACGCGTCCTGGAGGCGGCAGGGCCAGGTGAAGAGCTCGTTCGTATTTGTAGTTCATGGAACAAGTGGGTAAGATGGTGCTGTCAGGAGTTGGAAGGGTATAGCCTTGGGTAAGCTATCAAACTTTGTATGACAGTGCCGTGCCATCATCGGCCTGACATACTTCCATTTTTTGACAGCCCCGTAACGGACGTCATATTTAAGGTCATTGGGCTGAACTGTGCAATTCTCTGAGCAGCGGGATTTTTTATGGTAGGACAAGGAACTCCGCGGAGATTGAACGAAGCCGCTGTAGATCGCAGGTATTCCCTGTCCTAGTGGGAATCTCTGTGGATACAGATCACAGGCCAGGTGGAGCTGATAACAGCCAAACAGGGCGTCAAAACTAGGTATTGTGGAAGGTCTAAGCTTGGGAAGACGAGGCAATGGGATGGACTCGCCAAAGCCTAGTTAGTTTTAGGGGACATCAGACAGGATAATGTGCATTAATAAATAAAAAGTCAAGTTTTACCACAATTAGGGTGGTGACAACAACTGAGTAAATGAGACAGCACAGGGGTGGATTTGCACTTAGTAGACTAGTGGTCAAGCAGGGATTGAGTTTGCTTATATAAGATATTAAACTGCCAGAGGTCTAGAGCAAACCGTTATAAGCACCCAGAGAGGTATTGTAGCTAGGGGAATCAAACTTATAGCGGCTGACGGGAGTGGACGTCTCGGATGACGGACTAGTTTATCTGGAATTGATTACGTGAGTTGGACAGTACCATGACCCAGGGAAAAAATGAATGTAAGAGAAATGGTTACCAGTCCCCGAAGCGCTGCCATTAGCTTCAATTAACAGCTCGTGCATAGCGAAAAAACCTTTGGGCGCTAGTCTTGTATGCTTACAGTGGAGGTTCAGGAATATTGTACGCATATATATCATTGCACGTGTCCACTCCTGGGAGCAGTAGGTAGGTGCGTGTGTTTTGTCTGGTTGACGAAGTGGGCTTTGGCGCAGTGCAACCCCAATTATTACGAATGCAGCTAGTATTCTGCACGTCGGTGTAAGCCGTGAACATCGAAGTGTCCTCAGGCCATCCAATCTGTCTTTTTGCAAATTAATTTTTTAAACAGACGGAAGGTCAGTTTTTCCACCGTCTGCAGTTTATAGTGCTGCCAGTTAAATGACACAACCTGGACGAGTCTAGCCCAGCAGCAACAAACAGAAAGAAACAGTGTTCTTCCATGGATTTTCTGAATCAAAGATCATGCCCAGAAACACCAACGGTGAGCGAAGCGCTCGTGCTACTGAAGGGCGCGGGGTATATGAAAGCACCTTGGTGCAACGCAACATGGCCACACTCCCCGCAGGAAGTACCGGCCACCACAAGGGGTTTTCATCCCTTGTGCGTGATACCAGCTCCACAAGGTTGCACCCAAACAGGGCGTTGCTTCCAAAGTCAGCTTCCTTATCAAAAGCAGGTTTTTAGAAGCACCTAAGTGACCGATTCAGCAGTAAAGAGTGACATTTGCTATTGTGGCTGTATAGGTAGTCATTTTAGCCATGGCCTCTGAATACTCGAAATAGGTAACCACAACCACAGTGTACCAGTTTACGTCTCCGGGAAATGTCAAAAAAGTGGTCTCATAATGTCCATTCTAAGCCCGTCTTCACATTCTATGATGTGCTGTCCGTAATGGTTTGTGGTTTTGTCTTACGTCGTCACAGCACCACTCGGATGATCATGTGTCGAGAGGGACGAGCTCAAAAGACTCAGTCCGAGTTTCGTCCTGTCGAGAAAACATCGAACATCACTATTTTAGGGCAAATTATTTTACAGCATCACTTTTTACACCTCCATCATTGATCATTTTCAATTCTGAAGGCTGCTTTTCACTCCGCTAAGCGTCAGAAACTATGTTGAACCTGGAGATCCAAGATTTTTGTCCTACATCTTTTACCCTTATAAAGGCATTTTTCGCTAACTGTTGTGGGCACGGTCGGGTACACGGTAAGCTGTTGCCTGCGTCCACCATCCCGCTAATGTCTTGACACCAAAAATGTTCAACCTTTGCCTGAACTCTAGGGGATGAAAATGCCCCGAGCGCTCGCTCAGGGATTTTGATGCAGTTCACTTCAGTTTGTGGTTGACGAACAGTGCACTGAAACTCGTGACGACATATAGTATAGTGCCGAGAATAAAGAGAAGGGGGAAAATAGAGCCATGTTTTGGAGCTAGTGGTCCAACCAGTTGACATGCGTTGAATTATTCTGTTTGTTCGGAATGGTAAGGATTGAAAACTACGCAGTGAAGGCGATACCTTGATTAAGAGCTCACAACGGTTAATGCGGTTTATCCAGCTGTCTCCATCCGAAACTATGAGAGCTGCCATCCCACCTGAGGTGGGCAACAAGGCCCTTTATGCTTCTTTTAATTTCATTGAGTGAGAATCCCTGAGTAGTCTCCACACTATGCAGGTCTGAGGGTAGAGGGCCTGAGGCAAACGGTCCTCTGGCATACGAGGTATATAAGTAAACCGGAGTCACCCCGCATAGCGAGGGAGTGTGAACTTGACCTGGCGTGACGCTCCCACCAGACTCGCACAATGCTACGGAGGCAGCTGTGGGCAAACACGGAGTCTTCAATGGCATTTCGCGCCTTTGATCCAGTAAGTCGGAGGGATCGAAAAGCGGTCCTGTACACTCGGTCCCCTGATAATCAAGGTAATGTAATGTCGGCGCAAAAACCGTCAAAGTTTAGTAGTCAAATTATTGGACTTTACAGCTGGTGTAGTAATTCTGTAGTTCGCCAGTGGGCCGGAACTTACGCAGCCATCATACAGACAGATTTATCGGCAAGCAGGAAAACTCCGCCGATCCCACTCAGCCATGCAGTAAGATACCAAAATTAGCAGTGTGAAGCGAAATTCGAAAGGTTCGTCAGAACTAATTGGGATGTTTAAAATAGTTTGCATTTATGAAGAGTATGATTCAAGTGTAGAAATGTCGTCGACTTATTTATAACCAAACAGACCGAGAATTGTTTGATCCCAGAGGTGAAACAAGCGATTTCTAAAGGTCCGATGATCTTCAAAAACAGTCATTGCAACATCTTCACAGGGGTTGATCGTGCTTCAGTTTGTATCTTCCCGTCGAGATGCGAAATAAACCTATCATTATCTAATCCCAATAACTCGCAAATACTTGGCTTTCGCAGCGTTACCACACTTTAACTTGTGTTCATTGGAATACAAAGATTTGCGTTACGGCCTCCTCTAAGGTCCTGGTGAATTGCCATATTAGGTGCTGACGTCATGCCTGCCGTTCATTGTACGAGACAGCGCACTAGAGGGCATCGCAGGTATTCATGCAACCCCGTCTATTGTAAAGTCTTTTAGCCAAATAATGAGTCACTAAGTGTTCCAAAAAAGCCTAATTTTCAGAGTCAGCAGTCTCTTGTACTCTGGGCGTAAGGCACTTCCTAAGCCATGGAAACAGACATTATCGTTTGTGCCCCTGTCTAACCCACCTCTAGTTATTCATTAACCGCGTAGGACTGTCGTACAACAAGGCTTTCTCCCGATCCCTTGCAGGGTAGTACTCTGCAACCTATTTTTACTCAAGTAAGGCGGTAGACTAGCGCCCTCAACAAAGAGAAGTGCGCACATATTTCCTCTGCTGGAAGGTCTGGAAACGCCTTTGTGGTGCACAAGGAGGAAGGACATCAAACGACACCAAGCTTGGGTAAAAAGCAGGATACGCACGTCTGGCTGTCTTTCGCCATATCCTTACTCAACCAAGTTAGAGCTGTATACAACGCATTTAACACCATGAAGATGGTAAAACGGTTGTTCCCTGACCAAAACCCACTGACGCCATAACGCTCTACAGCATACACGCTGAACTTCTGCCGAAGTGCACTATAGTTCATGCCGGATTACACTGCGGATCACTGTGGAAAACATGCCCGGCGCATGGCCACGAAGATTTTTGCTGGTCTTCGGCCTGTGGGCTATGGTGGGCGTATCGAGGAGGTTGATGCCGCCCTGCCGGAATATAGAAGTCTCATATTCGGAAGGCAACCCAGATGCTTTATTCATTTAACAAAGAAGAGAGCTGGTTTTTATAAGATTGCTCAATTTCATACGCCAGCAATTTTCTCGTTGGAGTTGTAGGAATATTTACCCCGAAGTGTTACAACCGTTGATTTCAGGCCAGAGCTGAATGTAAATTTCCGTGATTCTTGTGGCTGGATGCGCCTTTTTTGGTGCCAAAAACTGAGAGGCTGTGCTGCATTAGGCTTTCCCTGTTTATCTTTGACGCGAAATCCGACAAGCCCGAAAATCACAAGTACTGATCCTTTGGACCGGTAAAGCCCGGAGAGTCGTCCCACGTCCGTGCATCCACGGACTTTAGAACCACCAATGGCCAACAGGTCAACAAGTACTCAACTTTGAAAATGATTCGAGAAATATCACTTTTCATTGTCGTTGTCTTCGTTTGATTAAAGAGCCAAATTAACGGCTCTGTAAGTGGATCGGCGTGTGCAACTGCCAAATGTTTCCACAAGTTACGAAGTATATCAACTGGATCCGGCGCCCTACCTTTACGAGCACGGAGGATCCACCCCTTACTTTGGATTTCATCGTACTTATGTCAGTCATCTGAAAGACACCCTCAAACGTTCTGTATATTGGTGAAACCACGCCTGGGCGCAATGCGAGCCTCTCCGTAACGCTTCAGCAGCTCACGGATTCACGAAATATGGTACAAGTACAGAAGAATTAGTCCCTTCATTTAGCAGCTTCCGTTTACCTAGAAGTTACACGTGAAGAAAGTGGTGCAAATGTCCCCTACGTTCTCGATATCAGGCCGCATGCTTTTTAAGGTGCCGAACTTCAACCTTGTGTAGCTCTCAGTGAGCTCGGTGCTCCCGTTGAATCCTGCGCAAAAGCAGGATTGTTTGTCCCAAGGGGCCGCTGATATGTATCCGATCTCCATACCACCAAATTCCTAAAGAAGGCTTGGGATGCTAACAGTTCGTAGGAACACGAGATTAACTTTCCCCGAATGCATCTCAAAGTGAACCAATTTTTGGCAGGCACGTTTAACGATGCAAAAACCTCTCGATACAATAAGCGTACTTCTTTTGATATCTCGACGTGAATTTGAACCACCTAAAGTGAGAACATGCTCACCATTAATATGAAAATTACACGAAGGTGATCACATTTCGCGGTACACATTCGTCCCACGTTACATACACCGGTCTGTCGGTTTTCTGAAACCACAGGTGAATAAAATTCACCCAGGTTTCCAACTCACCGGGGCGGCAACGTGTACCTGGAGAAAAGAGAGAAAGAATAAGTTTTGTCCACAACAATGTAAAATACGTGTCGGGTAGTTACGAGGAAACCGTAAGCAACATCCATATCGAGGGCATGATTAGAGCTTCTATAATGGGAATTCTGTAACTTACACTGCGCATGTGCTGGTGAAGAATGAGTCGTTGATTTACGTATGTGCTGCACAACCCAGCGGTACTCCTCCACAAAGAAGACAGAAAACAATATTTTGCAACTAAATTGCATTTCAACAAATACGAATTACGGCAAGCAATAGGATTTAGCAGCCCCATTTCCAAAGCATTTCGCAGCAACCCAAGGCTACGCAAAAATCGGGTTCCAGTATTCTGGGTGGCGCAGTTACAATAGATTTATTCCCCACTTGCAGAAAGTATACCAGTTGAGGCATGATCAGCCGTTGCAATTTGAACGTGGTGGCAACAACACAATGGAGGGAAAAACAAAACACTAGAAAAATGGGGCGTGAGGTACGACTACTTCAGTGATAAATCTGATTGACTTTAACTAATACTGGAAACCGTTGCTGGCAATGAATGGCCTTGGACGGTTGAGTAAATGCCTGACGGCATGCCACCCACCAGTTTGGAAAAAACATTATTATTATTATTATTATTATTATTATTATTATTATTATTGTAATATTGGGAAGTCCGCTGTGGATTCCACCCACCAGTTGGGTACAAACATTATTATTATTATATTAGGAAATCCGCAGTGGGGATAAATGACAAGATTTATCTCAAATGTACGATTTACATTGAAACTGAGTAGACTCACTAATGTCACCGTTGGGGGGAAGTCAGGCGTAAAAGATATCTGTCAAGGGGGGGTAGTGCTAGTGCGTAGGGCCGAACGAGCACCATGAGTAAAATTGTTGAAGTTTTCGAAGAGGCAAACTGAAATTGCAGCGAAAAACCGGGATGGCTAGATCCGAACGAAAGGTTCAGCGGATTAGAAGGAACTCGTCCAAGAACGCAGCTGGGGCCGGGTAAACAATTTGTTTGTAGTTGCGATTCAATGTCCGAGTGAGCGAGAGGGGAGGTCGAAAGTAGTAAGGGAATATTTTCGGCAGGGCCATTAGACTGGGTATGGCGATGCCATGCCATCATCGCATTGATATACTCCAGTTTTTGGGCAGCCCCGTAACGCACACCATGGTTGCAGTAAACAGACAGGGGTTGTGCGTTCCTGTGGCAGCTGGATTTGGGTTAGGCGAGGGAACTGACGCGGGTAAATTCAAGCTGATGTAGAGTCACAGATTATTTCCATTTAATTGGAGGTCCATGTGAGTGTAAACCGGCGACCAGGCAGAGCAAACGACGGCCATGCGGGGCGTTCGGAGCAGCTAGTGTCAAGGGTTGAAGCTTGGGAAGAGGATCGAATGAGATGAGATCAGTAGAGTCTGTTGAGTGTCGGGGATTACCAGACAGAATGCTGTCCATTAATAGAAAAAGCCCAGCACGGGCTGACAGTAAGCTAAGGATGAACTTTTGTTGGCTGAATTAGCAACCACGGACTAGCTGGGGTTGCCGATGCAGTGTGAGGACACAACAAGTCACTATTGGCGTGCTTCTGCATGGCGAGTGTGAAGTACATTTAGATAGCGATGCAAGATGCCGGTGTTGGTTGTAAGAATTGTGTCCCGTGTCTTGCACTGAGCGTCATTCGATCGGTAGCCGTAACGCCGGTTGGGAGTAGTTGCTTTATTTTGGGAGGGTATGCCCGGCCCAGTAACTTATATCATGGTTGTGTTAGTCAGACGT